>CAIGQW010053273.1:7640323-7704327 GCA_903798125.1 Danio choprae
CTCTCTCTCTCTCTCTCTCTCTCTCTCTCTCTCTCTCTCTCTCTCTCGCTCTCTCTCATTCTCATTATTTTGCTCTGGTGCTTTATCGGTCTCTGTTGTTTAGCTGTTATCTCTGGCTGTATCTAATGGGGTATGAATGCATTCAAAAAATAGGATTAAATTCATTCAAATAAGGAAACAAACTTTATGATTTTGAAGACTAAACAAAATTTGGCTTAAATCTAATATTTAGATGTGGGATTTTTTTGTGTCTAAATATTTTCTTTCATACGGATCTGGTTTAGCTTTGTTTGTGAACCCAAAATATTACATATCTGCACTGCATCTACTCATTTTTCAGCAAGACACATTAAGCTTAACGTGGTTGTTTATCTTGTATCTGAACATTACCTTCAGGTAAATTTGTTAAGATATGGATTATGAGATATTTATATTTAGCTTGCCAGACAGCAGTAACACTGAGATGAGACTTCAACCAGCTGAATTTGAGAGGGATCATTTAGCCAGGATTAACCATTAATCCTGGATATTCATACACTGACCATTCACACTATATGATCCTAAACCCTGGGTTAACGTCTTTATTTGTGTATTTGCTCAGTCTGTCAACTGATTGGAAAAACACAGCCATGTGGCATGTTTTAATTAAAAGTGCTGTGTAACCTCCTATTATATGTTTTGACTGCTATATGGGATTTAATGGACTATTGAAATAGTATCATCTTCACTCCAGTTGGTGCATTTTCCATTATTGAGAAGCATTTTGCTTTAACTGCACACAACTGCTTAGTCCCTTTATTAATCTGGGGTCGCCACAGCGGAATGAACCGGCAACTTATTCAGCATAAGTTTTAAGCAGCGGATGCCCTTCCAGCTGCAACCCATCACTGAGAAACATCCATAGACACTCATTCACACACATACACTACGGACAATTTAGCTTATAAGATATATATTAAATTACCTAATAAAATTACCTAATAAAATGAAAATAACAATTTAAAGGTCTTTCACACCACAACTTTCCTCTCTTCCTATATTCAAAAACAAAGACCCACAACAGAAATACATAAAATATGTGGCATCTCACTCCGTACTTCCATTAAAATACATACAACATATCTGTCTGGGTAAGTATAGTTTACAAAAGACAACGAATAGATTCAAAGTTCAAGAACACAATGACAAAAAAAGGAGCAGAGGCAAACAGAATGGCCCACAATAAGCCACTACCAACAGGATCCTTACTGGCTGGATGCAGACCATGCCTCGTCCTCCACAGAGACACTCCAGAAACACAAACAGTTTCCCATACAAAAACACTAGATGTAACACTTTCATCCAAAAAATAATTAAATCAACAATAAATACATGGCACAGTATCAGCAATTACATTCTTAGTTTCCTTCTTATGTTGAATGTTCAAATTGAAACCTTGGCAGATTTTTGTGGTTCATATTGTACATTGATTGGCTGTATGTTACATCCAAGATAAACTTCAAATTACTGAATGGCATATAATATTGTTATTGCCCCCATTTCAATCTTACTATAAATAAATTGAGAAATTTTTTAGAAAATAAAAACGACCGGGGTGTTAAATTCCAGCATCATCCATTTGGATTAAAAGAGCTCCAGCCCTAGTGCCACTGGCACCATCTTCTTTTAATGTAGGTTATTTTCTAACTAAATGTGACCATAAACATTTAGAGGCTTTATTTTTTAACATATTATGCACACATTTACTCTTACTTTCACAGTCTTGAAAGCATCCCTGCACGTTTGGATCCACAACTTGCAGGATATATATATATATATATATATTATATGTATTTTTTCTTGCATTACTTCATCATTACTGGTGGTACTGATTTTGCAGCTTCACTCACACACATTCACAAAAGCCCATCCTGCTTTTCCCTTCAGAACTCATCCAACACACTCTCGGGTTCTTCACTTTGCTATTAACAGCTCCTGTACTCAAAACATCTGAACCATTGAAAAGGGAGAGCAAAATAATGTGCAAAGAAACATGTTTGTGTTGTTGTTTCCTAAAGACCTCTTTTTCTATTTTGAATTTCTGTGGAAGAAGAATGTGTTTTTTATTTAATAAATAAACTGTCAGTGTTTGTCCGCGTCATCACCTGTTATTGTCACGTGCTTTCTTTGTCTTCCTCCCGCCACTGTCAATGTTAATCTGTTCCACCTGTGTTCATCCCTTCTGTCTCTTTAGCTTAATCATTCCCTCATCTATTTATACACTTTCGTCTGTGTCCATTGTTGTCCGGTATTTTGATTCGTGTGGGTCTCGTCCTGTCTTCCCGCATCCTGTATATGTTCCCGTAAGTGTTCAATAAATCAGTTTGTTAATGTATCTCCTTCTCCGTCTCGTTCTGTCACCATCCGCCAAACTGGCGTTACATAAACAAATAAGTTATATTTACACTAGTCTGAATCATATTTTTGTTATTTTTTGTTAATCATAGTTTTTTATTAATTTGTTCATTTATTCATTTATTCATTCATTGATTCATTCATTGGTTCATGTATTCGTTCATTCATTTTCAATAGCCCATGTCCATGTTTTTAATCATATAAAACAATTTTGCTATTGGACACAAAACTAACTAAATACAGACTTTGTGACAACTAGCCCCATGCAGTCTCCCATACGTACCTATATGTGTTCTATAAACACAGATAGTCGTCCTCCGTGCAGGCGTTATTTTGGCCAGTTTCTCGTACAGCTTCCTTTAGTCGTGACACGGGTTTCATTGTGCCGGTGTGATGCAGCGTTTGCATCCGGATGAGCTGGCAAGCGATCTCCCAGATAGTCAGTGTGTTCATACAGCATCTACTTTCTCGTACATCAGATGGCATGGACAGCCATTTCATAATGATGGAGAGCTTGGACTTTACTGTCTCGCACGAGCAAATTGCTTTCTGATAAGAATGGAGAAGTCGTTTACTCACAGTAGAGCCGAGGCTTCACCATTCACATACTCGAAATGAGAAATGATTGTGTGTGGAGGAGAATGCAAAATCCCTCCATAGAGCGTAATGGAAGAGACTAACAAGATGGTGCCATCCGCTAAATGGCATTGATTATGTGTGATCATGTGGTAGGTGCACACTGTCCTCCGTCGCCATTATCATATCAATTCTCCATTGCCGTTTTCATCTCAATCAAAATGAAATTAATAGAGGTGGTGTTTTTTAGCTTTCTTGAATGTTGCCTCTACCTCGGTTCATCCAGATAATTTCAGGTTAAATCAATGAACTTTAAAGAAGTCTGACTTTCATGTCCAAAGCCCACGCTGAAAGCTATAAAGTGTTCCAAGCTCTTATGTGGCTCAAAACACTTTCAAGGAAAATTGTTACAAAATGAGACATTTTGCCCCATTTTCTAATCAAGTTCAATTTGAAGTGAAATTCTGTCATGATGTGATTTTCTAATGAGTAGCCTAAGCGAACTTCTGCCACTTGGATACTCATATCCGGAAAAGAAACAAAACACATGGGGATTTGGTTCATTTAGAGGCAATACAATGTTCTGAGAAAACCAACACTAATTCATAATTGCAGTATCAGACTCCTCGGGGTAAAACTGTTGAGGGTATTTTGGTCTAACTTTTGAAAAGTTTTTTTATTCCAAGAAATGCTGTAGAATGCTTAGAATTCTGAAAGAGCTTGAAATGTCTCTTTCAGAATAACAATTCAAACAGAATACAACCATTTTCTCCTTACAGCCATTTTCTCCTTTGCTGAATTCATCTCAGAGTGCGTGACTGAAGCACTAGAACATGTGAATCTCTTGCTGAAATGATTTATTGAAATTTCTGGAAGATTCTGGGAATATTCTTTTCATTCTCTGGTCATTTTATTAGGCACACATGTTCTGCTTTTTTTAATCAGTCGATCACGTGACAGCACCTCAGTGCATTTAGGCATGTAGACGTGGTCAAGAGAAAGTTCAAACTTAGCATAACACTGGGGAAGAATTTAAGTTATTTGTGACAATACATCACTACTTAATATGTTTATTTGTTTGGCTAAGTAGAATAACTCCTGTTCAATCAATTCATACTTAGAAAAATCCCATCAGACAGACCTCAAGACACTGACACTTTATGAATGCATCAAACATAGTGTTTGGAAGCAATAAAAGTGTCCTAGCATATCTGCATATGAAAACTGAAACTGCCCAATGGCTTTGAACGATACATTAGGACAGTACATAATGTTATGTTTTCAAATACATGCATAATTTTTGTGTATTTTATCAGTGCTAGCTTGTTTTGCAGATACTTTTACTCTACAGTCGTGGCCAAAAGTTTTGAGAATGACACAAGTATTAGTTTTCACAAAGTTTGCTGCTAAACTGCTTTTAGATCTTTGTTTCAGTTGTTTCTGTGATGTACTGAAATATAATTACAAACACTTCATACGTTTCAAAGGCTTTTATCCACAATTACATGACATTTATGCAAAGAGTCAGTATTTGCAGTGTTGGCCCTTCTTTTTCAGGACCTCTGCAATTCGGCTGGGCATGCTCTCAATCAACTTCTGGGCCAAATCCTGACTGATAGCAACTTATTCTTTCATAATAATTTCTTGGAGTTTGTCAGAATTAGTGGGGTTTTGTTTGTCCACCCGCCTCTTGAGGATTGACCACAAGTTCTCAATGGAATTAAGCTCTGGGGAGTTTCCAGGCCATGGACCCAAAATTTTTATGTTTTGGTCCCCAAACCACTTAGATATCACTATTGCCTTATGGCACGGTGCTCCATGGTGCTGGAAAATGCATTGTTCTTCACCAAACTGTTGTTGGATTGTTGGAAGAAGTTGCTGTTGGAGGGAGTTTTGGTACCATTCTTTATTCATGGCTGTGTTTTTGGGCACAATTGTGAGTGAGCCCACTCCCTTGGATGAGAAGCAACCCCACACATGAATGGTCTCAGGATGCTTTACTGTTGGCATGACACAGGACTGATGGTAGCGCTCACCTTTTTTTCTCCGGACAAGCCTTTTTCTTTGCTGCCCTTCTTGACACCAGGCCATCTTCCAAAATTCTTTGCCTCACTGTGCATGCAGATGCGCTCACACCTGCCTGCTGCCATTCCTGAGCAAGCTCTGCACTGGTGGCACTCCGATCCCGCAGCTGAATCCTCTTTAGGAGACGATCCTGGCGCTTGCTGGACTTTCTTGGACGCCCTGAAGCCTTCTTAACAAGAATTGAACCTCTTTCCTTGAGGTTCTTGTTAATCCTATGAATTGTTTCAAGAGTTCACACTTAGCTGATGATTGGTTATAAAGCTTGTTTGGCATGCTGTCCCAGGAGAGAGCCCTGAGCTCATAGATCCTCGAGCCCGGGGCTCCCACCCGTTTGCAAGGCGAGAGGGGAGCTTGAGCTCAGGTAGATCTCGAGAACTCCCCTGCTGTAGTAGCTAATGAACAGATAGTGATTGCTCTTAAGAGATAACTACTTACTAGGAGCATGTCTATGATGCCGAGTTGGATTAGTCAATTAACTTAAGTTGCATGTTTTTGGATGGTGGGAGGAAACCGGGGAACCCGGCGGAAACCCGCGTGAGCACGGGGAGAGTGTGCAATCTCCACACAGAAACGTCAGCTGGCTTGGTAAGGACTAGAACCAGTGACGTTCTTGCTGTGAGGCAACAGTGCTAACCACTGGGCCACCGTGCCACCCATCTAGGAAAGGTGGAGTAGGGGTGGAAGGGGGGATTCTTCAAAACGAAGATGGCTGTGATATGAAACTTAGGGTATTTATAATGGCTTAGGAATCGTCTGATTGGTGAATCATGAATTGGATAATGCGGGACCAGCCACAACAATCATAAGCATGTGATCCTCTCGAAATTAGTTAATAAATAAACTTCACTTATTTAGGTGCAATCTTAGTAGCCACAATATCCTTGCCTGTGAAGCCATTTTTATGCAACGCAATGATGGCTGCAGGTGTTTCTTTGCAGGTCACCATGGTTAACAATGGAAGAGCAATGATTTCAAGCATCACCCTCCTTTTAACATGTCAAGTCTGCCATTCTAACCCAATCAGCCTGACATAATGATCTCTAGCCTTGTGCTCGTCAACATTCTCACCTGAATTAACAAGACGATTACTGAAATGATCTCAGCAGGTCCTTTAATGACAGCAATGAAATGCAGTGGAAAGTTTTTTTCTGAATTAAGTTAATTGTCATGGCAAAGAAGGACTATGCCATTCATCTGATCACTCTTCATAACATTCTGGAGTATATGCACATTACTATTATAAAAACTTAAGCAGCAACTTTTCCAATTTACAATATTTATGTAATTCTTAAAACTTTTGGCAACAACTGTACTACACTACACTATTATCTCTGCCCTTCTGTCAATAAGAACAGAAAGAAAGAGGCTAAAATTTGGATGGCCAAAGCAAGATATAACAATGCAAGATTGGAAAAAGGTTCCATGGTCAGACAAGTCTCAGTTACTGCTGCAATTTCAATTAAATTGGATCAGAATCTGGCGTAAACATGATGAAAGCATGGATTCATCTTGCCTTGTTTCAATCATTCAAATTGATGGTAGTGTAATGATGTTGAGGATATTTTCTTGGTACGCTTTAGCCCCTTTTTACCACCCAAGCATCATTTAAACACCAGAGTATTGTTCCTGACCATGTCCATCCCTATATGACAACAGCGAAACCATCTTGTGACGGCTATTTGCAGTAACATAATGTGCCATGTCTCAAAGTTCAAATCACCTCAAACTGGTTTCTTGAACACGACAGTGAGTTCATTATACTGAAATGGCCTCCACAATCACCAGATCTCTAACTAAAAAAGCACATTTGGGATAGTAAACTAAAAAACACACATAACCACACTCTATGTCAAATTGCTGATACACCTGGGTGTTGAAACATTACAGGCTTCTCGATGGACACTGTGTTTAGATTGAGGCTGGACTGCATGCTATTCCAAAAGTGTTTTCACTCAGTCTCCACTGTTACTTACGAGCACATTATTTCTCCCTCAGTGGGATATAATGTGGAATGATATGTTGTCCTTGTCATCTCTCATTTGATGAATGCTCCATTCTGGGCTAATGTAAGATTTCTCACAGCTTCAATACGCCATAAAACTTCTCTGAAGCTCTTACAACTGTATAACCTTGAGTGGGATTAAAACATCCGAACAGTCATTCTTCGGTATTATGCTCTACGTTTGTGCAACAACGGATCAGCTCTGCTGCAGCTAATTGCTAGCACAAATGCTTCTAATGTCTCATCATTTTGACTGGCTCTTGATTAGTACCTGATGTAAAGGCTTTAAAATAAATTTTCTTAGCATAAATCCTCAAACATTCAAATTAGAAAATGAAGTGGTAAAAAGGCTGACCATGATTGATTCATCAGCAATTACAAAACTATAAAAACTGAATGCTAGTTTTGTTTATAAAAATGTGAACCCAGGAAAACCTTTACATTTTTTTCTGTTTGTTTTTAGTACAATTGGGCTCGATTGAAATCATAACGTGGTAAAAATAATTGCGTTTAAAAAGTATTTTGGCAACCTAAATGATATTTTTATAAATAATTGACTTAATATTGAAGCAGTACATCACATTTGTAATGCCAGTGAAAACATCAGGTATTACTTTACATTATAACCTAGTTATTGTCTAAAATGTTAATACATACTTACAAAATACTTTGTGTATTACCTGGATGCATGATGAGATAAAGAAATAATAATGGAATCTATAGATTTTTATTCTACTCAAATGTGAATAGACTGCCACCTGCTGGAGGGCTTTGGATGTTTAGGATAAAAAATACTTTTTACTGTAGTGTTTCTTTCATTGCTTTAATGGAAAACATTTGCAAACAGACAAACACTTGCATAACAAAAAATTTATTCTATATTATTTATAAAACTATTTAGTATTTTGAAAAAAAAATCGAGTTAAATATGGCATAAAACATCACTGACGCAACAGAAAAGTAAAATGTATATTTGCACATTTTTGTGTACAGATTCTGATTTCTTGCTTTAGATTTTAGACTTTTTAAAGTGCTAATCAGATTCTCAAAACTTTAAGTAACTCTTTAACTATTAACAATTTATTTCCAAAAACAATCAAATCCATCAATAAAATCCACAAGAACAAGTGGTCTGGTCCTTTAAATGGGAATGAAGCACATGGACTCTATTGTTTGTTTGTGCATGAAGTTTTTGAGTCAGATCTAGGACAGCAGGACTGGGGCCTTGGGGTGCATCCAGAATTACTAACTGCCTGAGTCGGGGCAGATGCTGAAGCTGGAGGAACACTGATGCTGGAACATTATGATGTCTAAAAGAGAGAGGAAGGTTAGAGTTAATGGAGGTCAAACGCACAAATAGAGTGGTATATTTACTCATTCTTATGTAATATGTTTAAAACTCTCACCTCACTTTCAGGATCTGCAGCTTTGGGAACATCCGTGGCATTTCTGCAATTATGTGAGAGATGTCATGACAGCACAGGTCCAGGTGAAGGTGGAGGAGTTCTGGCAGCCGTTTAGCCAGGATCCTGACTGACGCCAGATCTGCCTTTACTCCCATGAGGGACAGACGAAGCACAGTCCTGGGGATTGAGCCAGCATACGTTCCCAGTGGGTATCCATCTGGAAAACACAAACATGTGTCTAAGAAACTACTGCAGTTAAAAGAATTGAATAAACAAAGATGACAAAATGACAAAATATTGTAATGACAATTATTTTATATTACATTATTTTATTAATATTTTGACAACAATAGATCAGATTAAAATAATATAATGGTAACAATAATAATAGCAAATGATTATTACACAACAGTTAGTGTTATTAATACATGTGTAATATAACTAATAGTTTCTCTGAAGTACTCTTTAAAAAACAAGCAAGAGATTAAAACTGAAATAAGACCTGTTTTACACAATATTTAAGCCTGTTGAAGTTTATTTTCTGAAACAAAGTAGTGCTTTCAACAAAATAGATTGTAGTACGTAGTAGTGATGATGATAATAATAATAATATAAGTATAATTTTTTCTATTTTATGGCAAATATAATTAGTATATTACTATTAAAATAACTTTATACTATTAAAAAATTAACTTACTACTACTAAAACTAGTAGTATTAATAAAAATTCCAAGTTACATTTTATTTGAGATTCTTTGCTATTTTATACTTAAAAATAGTTCTGAAATGATGGATAATTCATTTAAGTGAGGCAATTTAATTGTTGACTTCCTTTAAAGTGTTAGTTCACCCAAAAATGAAAATTCTGTTATTATTTACTAACCTTCATGTTGTTCCAACCACCCAATACCTTTATTCATCTTCGGAACATGTTAAGATATTTTAGATGAAATCCGAGAGCTCTCTCATCCTCATAAGGGTATGTGTTTACTAGGCCAATGTTTCTCAACCACGTTCCTGAAGGACCACCAACACTGCATGTTTTGGATATCTCCTTTGTCTGTCACACCCATTACAGGTCTTTCAGTCTCTGCTAATGAGCTGATGATCCTCCAGGAACGTGGTTGAGAAACACTGTACTATGCTTTACAAAGTAAAGCCTTTACTCGTCAAGGCTTGTCTACATTGTACTGCCCTTATGTACACCCTGACCTGACACAGGAGACAAGATATAGGCGAATAGAGTTACATTTACAGTTTTTAGTTTGGTTTGGTAAAAATGGTAACCACTGAAGATGGAATGTTTTGTTCCTTTTGTGGACTTTAAACATCTTGGGACCATTGCTGTCTATGGAGGATACGACAGCGCTCACATTTCATCTAAAATATCTTAATGTGTGTTTCGAAGATAAACAAAAGTCTCAGGGGATTGGACTAACATGAAAGTAAGTAATTAATAACAGCGTGTTCATGTTAGTGGCCAACTAACCATTTTTAAAGCCTTAGCTTAAAGACTCTGTCGTGCAATTTTCACACTTACAAGAAACGTTAAGCTCCGAGAGTACACAAAACTTTTGCAAACATTTTGTGAGGTGGCAACCATGAGTACTGCCGATACACGTTTTATAATGCACTGAGAGTTTGGTCAGCGAAGACAGAGCGCTGAAGGCATCAGGAGAGAGGCAGGAGTCTTCATAGTTCAGCAGCTCCAGGCTGTTCAGGACAGACTCTGCGCCTGCTGTCAACCAAACGATGAATCATAAAAGTGAAAATCTTCTCATTTCTTTACTTTATTTTTTGTCTTACCAGAACACACATTTACCTGAACGTCCACATGCTCCAGATGGACAGAAATAATCAACAGGCAGGATCCCATACTTTGGCCCCAGTTTCAAGGAGAGGTGTTTGAGGTTGTCCAAACGCGTTAAAATGCTATGAAGCGCAGTTTTGTGGATGGGGTTTTTATCATCATGGTAGTGCAGTGAGGTAAGATTTGTAAGTTGTGAAACGACATTTCTGATCTCCGCGACCGAGGCTCTCTGGACCTCACACATGCACAGATGAGTCAGATGTCTCAAAGATAAAAGCGAGCTGATCAAACTCCGACAGCTACACTGGCAGATGACCAGCCTGTCGAGGTGTTTTAAAGCCGCTAGAGTGACTAAAGCGGTGCCATCGCTGCACTCCAGCAAACTCACCGAACTGACCCAGGGCAGATACAGCACGATCTGCTGCAAGACTTTCGCCTTTGCCTTTTCAACAACTACGGACTTGACTTTCCTCCTGGAAAGAGTTTTCCAGAAATGTGTGTTGTAGACTCCAGGCTTTTGGATGACGAGAACGCTGTCTTTCCACAATGTCCAGTGGTCGACCAGTCCCATAAAATACGTGCAGCTTACACGAACACTCAGTTTGTCACTAACAGAGAGAAATCCAAACACATGGATCCAAATCTCCTCCGGTAGCTGAATGTAGGACATCGTCTTTTTCAACAAATGATGACACGTGCTCGTGTATTTGTAGACATTTTAGTTTTTCTCGTATACTGTACATTTGGTATTTTCTCTAGAGTTTTATATTTCCGTCACACGTGCACACGATGCGAACTTCTGATTCAATACTGATTTTTGCGATGCTTGCACGAGCCGTTGCGGTGAGTCGGATCTTTTAATCAATTGAACAAAAAGCTTACTGAAGAAGTGTATTGTGAAACCAAGCTTTTTGCATCATACTTTGTTACGTTACTTTGTTTTTGTTTACCGAGTGAAACTGGACAGTACACTGACTGTATTTGAATTAATAACTATCATACTTATGTATGTTTTTATATATACATTTTGTGTTTAAGTTACATTAAAATATGTTGAGCCAAGAAATGTGAATTACATTTAGCTCCATAAAATGCAAACGCTAAGCATTGTGTTTCGGGGTTTTAACTGTTTTGAAACTAGTCTTAGTAACAGGCGATTTAAAAGAACCGATTCGCTGAATTGAATCACTCTCACTTCCTAGTAGCATTACTGGCGGAAATGACGCAGCCCTTACGCGACGCGAGACGTTAGCCGCGCATTATCCGGGAAAATTCAAACGAGTTTATATGGTAAGCAAGCCATTTTGTAAACATAAGTCCTATTTTTCATTAAACTGTATATTGTTACTTTTATTACACGAACTGATGTGTAGTTAGGTTTATGTTCGAGAGATAGGCGTGAAGGGGTTTATTTTCGTTTTTTTTGTTTTAACCTTAACGTTAGTGTTTTACAGCTAAGTTAACATATAATAAAGCATAGAAATCGAAATTAGAGTCGTGTTTATACTTTTTATTGTTGTTTTATTACTTATGTTTTGTTTCACTACTGACGCTGTGTATCGTGTAATTGTGTATCTGATTCTTAGTGAACGCATTATGTTTTACAGTCGAGACTGATTTTGCTCATTTCCCTATTTACTGACCATCAGTGCGCTTTTTCATTTTCTAATGATCTGTTTCATTTCAATTTTACAGGATATTGTTAAGCACAAGGATGACAGAGGGGCTGTAAACGGTTAGGCAGACATTTCTCTAACTCCAAAACAATGTATCATCCACTAAAGGACTATTTCATAGCACCTGGAGTCCCTAAATCTAGTGACATGATCACACCAGTCAAAACTAAACCTAAAATAGCCAGCAGTTGGGCACCTGGGTCAGGCAGAAAGCTTTCAAACGGAGACGTGTTGGTGATGAACTCCACGGCTCAGACTGCTGAAGAAAACAGCCCAAATATCCCCTGTGAGCTCAGCAGCATCAACGCCACGGCAGAGGGTGTACCTCAAGACCTGATGCTGAAGAAGAACACTGAGACGCCAGCAAAGATTTTTGCAAGAATGAAAGCAAAAGTTCAGAGACAAAATTCTGCAGGGCATGAGGCAGGATCTGTTCATGTAAAACACCTGGAGATTTGTCGTGGTGACCAGTCAAACCGTGTAATTCAGATCTCACAAAAGACTAACGCCAGCCAGGAGACATATGTGATAGCTGTCTCACCTCCACAGTCACAGCCTGAACAAGTGGACTCATCGCAAGAAAGGTGTTCTGAAGGACAAATTGAAGTTTTTAATACTGAGTCGGAGTCATTTATTGGTTAGTTCTCCTATTTATTCATATGAAATACACAATGTAAGTACATTCTTGTAATTTAATTTATCTCTTCATCATTTGTGTGTCTAGCACCATTTGTTTTACTGGAGAAGATGCCCAAGGTTATCGAAGCAAAACGAAAACAAATGCCAGAGAATCCTTGTAGGAGAAACAAGCGTATGCTTTTATTATTTTTCATCCTGACAGTTGCTGAAAATTTGGAATTGTAAGACAGTTTTATTTAGTCAGGTTCAATTCATAAAAAAAAAAAACGGTTTGTATTTGTTTAGAGCCTACTGTGTTGCTGGAAAAAGTGGTTCCGATTGAGATGTTGGCCCAGCTTCAGCAGAAACCCCTCAGTTTTGTCAGTGGGTTGAAGGACATAAGATATAAAGGTATGTATGATGTTGTATTTCACCCTGTCTTGCTTAAAATTGCACAAGTAGAAATGTATGTCTCCTACCACAACCAAATACTGGTTTATCATATGAAGTGTCCCATGATTTTGCCTTTTTTGTTAACAGTTTAAATATAATAAATGTATATTTTTATTTATTTATTTATTTATTTATTTTCTCATTTAATTAATATTTTTTATTTGGATATTTGTACTTTATTTATTTTTCATAATGCAGTGTTCCAAGTATCTTTAATAAAATTAATTAAACAAAACTATATAAAAAAAAAATAACATTAACTTTATGAAGTTTTTTTATCTGCTGCTCTCTTTAACCATGTTGTAGTGCTTTCTGGAGCTTTCCACCCTGGAAAGTTCTTAACATACCAATGACTGGGGGAGGGGGATGGGTTGAAATGAGTGATTGGAGAGAGAAAAAAAGCTTTTAAAGGGTCCAGGCCAAGAAGAGACTTAACTATGCTTTTAATTTTACAAATGTCTCTTTTAAAAAAACATTTACAAACTCATAACACTAATCTGAAATCAGGGTTTTATTTTACAATCAGGCTTTGTTTGTTAACGTTAGGTTAACAACTATGAACTAACAAGGAATATAGTTATGCAGCATTTATTATTTTAATATATTATTTAGTGAAAAACTTAACATTTACTAACATTAAATCCAGAGTTGTATTTTTCTAACATAAGTGTTTAAAAAATAATAAATGCTGTGAAAATGTGTTTGTGTAAGAACTGTGTTTTCATCTGAAGACTTTTTTCTTTTAATTTGGTTGAAATAAAAATAGTAATAAAAAAACTCTTTATATATATTTGTGGATTTGAACAGACTACTGTTGTGCAATGACTTTCCCAATTAACCTAGTTAAGCCTTTAAATTGCACTTTAGCCTGAATAATAGTATCTTGCCGTTAACCAAACTTGGTAAATATTTGAAAAAAGATTAGAATTTCAAAGGAGGGCTTAATAACTGTCTTCATCTTGCATGTGTCTAATTTTTACTGAACATTGGGTAGACTAAGAATATTGTATATATATTTGAACAGTTGTGTAAAAATGCAATTCATGTAAACAATAATATAGCACTGACCATAGCACATGTAATTCAATTGTAGGTGGCTGTGTTGTCTTTGGTGAGAGGAGCATTTCTGAAGAAAAAGACAACGAGAAAGACCCACAAATAGAGCAGTCCAGTAGTCCTGAGTCTGATCCATTTAGTCGGTCTGAGTCTCAATCGGATTGCACCGAAATGGTCCCTGGACCCCCTCAGCCCACTCATAATCTGCTGGATGATCCTCTTCTGCTGCTTTCTCCTCGTGTCCTGATCCCACGAAAGCAAGCTTCTGTACTTCAGTCAAAACGACAAGCCAGACAAGTGGATGGAGCTCTAGATGAAGCAACCAATGTAAGTTGGCAAAACAAAAACAACAAAGATTTGATTTTGTATTTTATAATGTGATCTATATTTTAGTTTAACTAGTAAAACAGTACATTGCTCTTGTCTTTTAGGGGACAGGGATTCATTTAAGAGACTGGATTGTAAAACTGCTCAACAAAGACCTTGTGGTTGATGGTATTCGGATGTAAGAAATTAGCTTATTACTTTTTTTTAAAAAACTTGTTAGGTTCTTTTCTGTTTGAAGATATTTTTGTATATCTTGAAGTCTTGTGATATTGTGTGCTGCATTATATATTATATTACATTCTGCATCACATTTTTTTCCATTTTCATTTTGCACAAAAATGCTTTCTGTGTAAATTGGTTGCAAGGTTCATGAAAAGAAATGTAAGTGTAAAGCATTGTTGTTTAATATATGCAGAGACACTAAGATACCTTGGCACAGCAGTTTTATCGTTGAAAGAGTCTCGAGTAATGTCCTCAAGACGTCATCCGGTGGAACCTACGTTCTTATTGGGAAAATGGCCAAACATCCCAATTCATGTAAGGAAAAATAATCTGCTATAAATCAAGTTGCATTACTTCGTGTACTTAATTTGTTTATTTTGTTTTTATACTTTTAGTGTTTCCATCATGGTTTTTAAAGAAGTTTCTTTTTGGGTTTCCAAAAATGTGGAAGGAGTACCTGGATCAGTTTTTGAGTGCTTATACAGGGTATATTGCCTCAATTTTATTGTCATGTCATTTATCATCAACTCATTCACCTTTTTCCTTAACATGGTAGTCTCTCACATATGTTTGTTTTATTATTATACATGCTCTTCATTTCCAGTTTCTGGTTGCATTACAGATAATGTAATGTTTCCCTTCATATTTGATTTTGTTTTAACATTTTCAAAAAAGGCTTAATTTTTGTTTTAGATCACAAAAAAGTCCAAAGGACAAAAGCAGTTCTAGGAAACCTCCCAAAGCCAGAAAAAACTCAACATCCAAACATCCTAAGCTTCAAGGAATTGCAACATGTAAGTACGTCATTTATAAAAGGTGGCATTTTATTCTTTTTAAATGGGTTCACAAGTCAAGCTGAAGGATTTGTTACTGAATCAATCAAAATGAATAGATTAATCTCATGTCTATTTCTGTAGAAATGAGAATATTTGGTATTAAGATTTAGATATTATTTAAGATTTTAAATTGTGGTTTGATGATGCTAATATACAGAATTTTGTTTGTGGTACAGCTCCTGTCACTCCCACTGACGGTGTTCAGCAGGACAGTGCAAAAGTGTCCCGTAGTGGGCGACTCATCAAGCCACCACTGGAATACTGGAAAGGAGGGAGGATTGTTATGGACTCTGACATGAACGTTACTGTCCATGAAGACTATTCAACCTCAGTACCATCCACGGTACTCTTCTCATTTTATTCAGCACTTCAAACTTGTCTTTATCTATTGCTATGGTGAATGTTGGCCATTTGTTAACTGTGATGCTATTGTTTTGCAGCCAAAAAAGCCAGCAACATCACAGATCTCAGAGGAAAAATCATTCAGACTGGGAAAGGAAAGAGGTGTGTAATGATATCATAATTTTAATCATAATTTCTTATTTTTTTTAAATTGCAAATTTCCATATTAATTTGTTTTACAAAAGGGAGATGCATCACATCTAGCAGTGAAGACGAATTATCAGTGCCAATGAGAAGAATCAAACAGCTTTCCAAACCCGAAGAGAAGATCCCATCTCAGAGCAATTCACTTCCGGCTGAGAACACTAAACTGAATAAACCTCCAAGATCTCAGGGAGAACCCCAGGTAGTGACCTCTATGTCTAATGCAGCAAAACAAAAATCTAGTCGACCTCAAAGAGCCTCTCTGAGAAAACAGCGTTCAGCAGAAGAGAATACAGAAATGAAGGAAAACACAAAAGATGGTGCAGTAAATGGTAATTTCTTGCCTGGAGATAGAGGAATGTCATATGATGAACAGGAGACAGGCTTAGAGCAAGATCTAAAAACAAAGCGTTACAGCAAGTCCTCCCAAAAACAAATTCGGGTTGATCCACAGCCCATGCCACACGACTGTAGTTCCTTACGCCGAAGCTCTCGCATAAGCTCTAGAATCATATACTCTACAGACTCAAATAGCTCATTCACTTCTCCAGACCCTCCAAGAAGGCAAAGAGGAAAAGGGTCCACAGCCCAAAAACAGCTAACAAAATCTCTAAAGACCTTTGTACTGCAACACTCTATCGGGCATAAGGAACAAAATGTGCAAGAATCACTGAGAGCTTCACGAAGACCAAAAGTGATCTTACAAAAAAATCCAGATGATGTTTTGGAGGGTGCTTCTAGATCTTTTCCCACAGATGATGATGATGAAGAGCGAGTACAACATGAAAAAAAGGCCACGCTTTTGTTGAAAAAGGCAAAACAAAGGAAAGGTAAATCCCAGCCTAAAAGTAGTGGACCTCCAGTTTCCCCGGAGAACATGTATTCTGAGCACTCGGAGGATGAGGAAAGTGTTTCCAATAGCAGAAGATCAAAGAAATCTGAAAAGGGAAAAGCAAAGAGTAGAAGCAAAAAACCACAAGCAGAAAACAGCACTGTTAATGACCAAGAAGAGCTATTGGATGGAAAATGGACTGAAGAAGAGTTGCGTAAACTACATGAGTAAGTTCTTGCATGGCAATTTAAATTGTTTTAATGTGAAATGTTTTGAATTTGAAGTTAGGAAAAAGTTGTGAGCAATTCTGACAATAATTTAATGAATGTACTGGATGCGATTTACAAATGTACACTGATCTCTGGACAGGGGTGTCAACTCATTACCCAAACACAGGAGCGGTTACTGGGCACACGTTGCATATGTTGTTGGCACCCGGTCAGCTGAAGAGTGTCATGAACAGTATAACGCCCATCAGAGGAAGAACAAAATACCCAGAAAAAGAGCATCAAAGAAACCAGCGGCAACTGAGGAGCCGGGTTAGTATTTATCCTTTACGCTATAGTTTTGAAATCTGTGACAATTTTATATATTGTGGAAGTTTTTGTTTGCAAATCCATGCATTTGAAAATGGCTACAATTTCTCACCTCTCTTTTTGTTTTTTGCTCATATAGGCAAGGAAGTAGTTGAAATAACTGCTAAAGCTGGAACACTTAAAAGGAGACATCAGATGAGACATTTCTTGGACCACATGCCCAAAGATGACCACGATGACGTGTTTGCCAGCTCACCAATGCACAATAAACAAATCAAGGTGCTTTTGCATGGATTGATTTTAAAACTTTAGACATTTCAAGATGTGCACTTAAAGTTAATATGAATGGGAGAAAGTGCAGTGTGGTTGAATAAGTCCTGCCTTCGAAATAAAACAGCTAATAAAGCACAACAGTGGGTTCTTCTCAATGTAAGAACTCCATTTGTGTTCTCCATATGGAAATTTGTTATTAACAAGAACTAATAAACCTTTAAAGATGAGGTTGTTCAGAGGTTTTATGTGTTTTTGTTTAACGCTTCTGGTTGCATTGATTTGACAGATTTTTTAAAAAGGTCAAATCAATATTGATAGATATGAAGTTTGTGCAGCAAACATTACTCCTCCAAAATAGCTAGCCAGAGACATCAGAAAATTGGCTGCAGAGTGAACAGGCTTTCTTTTTAAAAGGACATTTGTTTAGACCCCATGCTCTGAACTAAATCATATTTTAATGACTGCTTGCACACCTGACAAGCCCCCTGTCTGAATAACAGCATATGTTGTTTTTACTTTCAGAAAGTCTTAACTTGATCATTGTCTTTTGTAGTTGCCTGTATTCACTGCAAATGGAGATGATAAGGATTTCAGCCAGCTTCAGGACCCTCAGACTCCCAGTTCTAGCATGTGTACTTCTGCTAAAACCCCTCAGTGTTTGCACATCAGCCCAGGAATGCTGGGGTCCATCAATAAGTAGGTTTTTAATGACTACCAAAGCGGTTCATGTTTGTTTTTGATTATTTTGTGGATGGATGGTGTGGAGCCATCCAGCTTATTGCCTCGTATTAAAATAGAAATATATTTAAAAATGCATATCTAATTTTTTATATATATATATTTTAAGGAATAACTTGGATAAGTACATTTTCCATCTTCAGAAGAACCAAAAAGGAAGGAAACGGAATAAAAAGGCTGCACAAATGGTAGCTGTCTCAAAATCCTTGTTCTGATAAGATTTATTCATTGATGAAAGCATGGTACATTTTTCAATATTTCTATTTTGTGTAGGAGAAGCTTACACCCACTCCAGCAGTCAGAAAGACCCTAAAAAGATGTGTTGGTATGAAGGTTACTGTACTTCTCTGTGCCGGGTTGAAAAATAAACAAAAAAGTATATTGTTTGTTTTTTTAATGTATGTTGATCCTCTTCAATTAATCTCCCTGTGGTTTTCTTTAACAGCTGAAGATGATGACTTTGTGGTGTGGAATATGCTCTCAGATAAGGATATGCCATCCAGAGATGATGACAGTGACGAGGAAGATGATTATTTTATGGAATATTGCTGAGTTGCGCTATCATTGTTAGGAATTAGTCAAATGTATCTTAAAACAGTTAGTGTCAGTGCGGGTAATCACATTATTTTACAATATTTTAGCTTCTACTTAGCATCCAGTTGATTTTAATTGTGTTTTGTTTTGTTTTGTCAAACATAAAACATAAAATGTTTGCCCTCCATGACTTCTGAAATATCAAAAATGTTTTAATGGCCATCATTTAGGTTAATTCATCTGCAATGCAGAGTTTATCAGTGGATTGTATCGTTTTAATTTGGAGTTTATAATCTGCAGATGTTGCTTCATCAAGTTGTAATGAAATAAGATTCATAAAACAACGTTCAAAAGAGTTCTAATTATTCCTCGCTGTGTAAGGAACAAGATGCTTTAACAGAAAATGTAAATGTGCCATTTTTAATTCTTTTATTTGATTTATATTGTAAATACATACATATAAGCAAACAATGCATGAACAAATAAAATTATTCACATTTCATTTTTTCGGCCACCAGTTTTACTTTGGGGCAAAACGGGCAGAAATAATGGGCAAGCAGTAAAGTCTCAGCTGTATGTCGGTTGTCATTTTTGCGTATTTGTAAAATGTCCACATGATGCCCACATGAAAAAAACAAACTAACAGTTCATTATAAATACTATAGTGTTTTGGAACCATACTATAGTAAAGTACTTGAATTAATCTGGTTTTATAGTTTGTATGGTATTAACTATAGTAATATAAACAAATTACTGTAGTTTTCTACAAGTACAGTACGGTATGCTGTAGCATTCATTTAGAAGTTTATGGGTCATTCCTGGCATTTATTAATATTTCAACTTGAGCAAACACATTTTTTTAAAACTATTGATTATATTTTTAAATAGCCTACATAATTAGGTACAATTTAAACTTTCAAAAAATAATATTTTCCCACCTCAGGCATTAAAGCCTTTATATTATTTTCTGTTTTTTTCTTATTTAGACACCTTTTATTCTCTACCCCGTAACGGCCAAACCTGAGTTATTAATAACAGTATTTTACAAAGCTTTAGCTATAAAACCAACATTTACCTATTGCTCATGTGTCCCTCAAATCAGTTTAATGGCTAAAACATAACATGTTTGATAAGTTTTAGATTTTGATGTGATTTTAGTTACAATTATAGAAGTTATGCTTATAGTTATAAGTTTTCTACAAAAGATGTCCTACCCAAACCACATATTTACAATGTTAGGCCTTAACATGGTAGTTGGTACTCAGCAAGAATTTTTCTATTTTTAATTCTATTTAATTTTCCTTATTTTATTTTCCAAAAATATTAATGTCACAGGGTCAAGAATACCATGACTGGGATGAAGACTGTAACAGGGTTGAGAGAACACTTTAATATTTTAATTAATTTGAAATTACACCTAAGACTTAGCCAAAACACTGATTTTAGTAAAACATTTAGCAAAGGCGTTAGTCACACTCAGATGAAATTAAACTTCATTAAACCAATCTACATTCAGAATTAAAAAATTTCCGAATTAAACTGCGCAGGTAACTGGACCGTTAGTAACCTTTAAAAAAGTGGATAAAGGCTTATGTTACAAAATATATTGCTGAACAGAACCTACAGTAAACAGGAGCAACAGGTAAAGTCATGTCAAAACATTATTTTCTGGAACATAAATAAAAACTGCAGCAGAAAAGATTCTTCTTAATGAAATTGTTCATGAAATTTCTTAATAAAAGATAAAAATATACACACACACTCACCGGCCACTTTATTAGGTACACCTGTCCAACTGCTTGTTAACGCAAATTTCTAATCAGCCAATTACATGATAGCAACTCAATGCACTTAGACATGTAGACATGGTCAAGACGATCTGCTGCAGTTCAAACAGAGCATCAGAATGGGGAAGAAAGGTGATTTAAGTGACTGACTGTGGCATGGTTGTTGGTGCCAGACGGGCTGGTCTGAGTATTTCACAAACTGCTGATCTACTGGGATTTTCACGCACAACCATCTCTAGGGTTTGAAGAGAATGGTCCGAAAAAGAGAAAATATCCAGCGAGCGGCAGTTCTGTGGGCGCATATGCCTTGTTGATGTCAGAGGAGAATGACCAAACTGGTTCGAGCTGATAGAAAGGCGACAGTAACTCAAATAACCACTCATTACAACCAAGGTATGAAAAAGAGCATCTCTGAGCGCACAACACGTCCAACCTTGAGGCAGATGGGCTACAGCAGCAGAAGACCACACCGGGTGCCACTCCTGTCAGCTAAGAACAGGAAACAGACTACAATTCACACAAGCTCACCAAAATTGTTCAATAAAAGATTAGAAAAACGTTGACTGGTCTGATTAGTCTCGATTTCTACCGCCACATTCAGATAGTAGAGTCATGGATCCAGAAAGCATGGATCCATCCTGCCTTGTATCAACGGTTTAGGCTGGTGGTGGTGGTGTAATGGTGTGGCGGATATTTTCTTGGCATGCTTTGGGCCCATTAGTACCAATTGAGCATCGTGTCAGTGCCACAGACTACCTTATTATTGTTGCTGACCATGTCCATTCCTTTATGATCACAGTGTACCCATCTTCTGATGGCTACTTCCAGCAGGATAACGCGCCATGTCATAATGCGTGAATAATCTCAGACTGGTTTCTTGAACATGACAATGAGTTTACTGTACTCAAATGGCCTCCACAGTCACCAGAACTCAATCCAATAGAGCACCTTTGGGATGTGGTGAAACGGGAGATTCACATCATGGATGTGCAGTCGACAAATCTGTCAATATGGATCAAAATCTCTGAGGAATATTTCCAGTACCTCGTTGAATCTATGCCATGAAGGATTAAGGCAGTTCTGAAGGCAACCCCCGGTACTAGTAAGGTGTACAGTACCTAATAAAGTGGCTGGGGTGTGTGTGTGTGTGTGTGTGTGTGTGTGTGTATATATATATATATACTGCTGATACGGATGAGATGTCCGACATAAGATTGCATCAAAGTTTAAGTGAAAACACTGCTTCAAATATTCTATCAGTGACAAAAAAAGTTTTAGTAAGTATATATTTACTGACATAAAATAAACTTGATAAATTAGGTGAATATCTCAATCCTGTCACAAGTTTACAACCTCGAAACATTGACACGTGTAACAGGGTTGAGTGTGATGGGGTTGAGTTTTTATAACAAAATGACCTCTGCTCCTCGTGTGGTTTAAAAGAGAAGGTCCACATGGCAGCAATTAAACAAGAATATGTTATATTGTTTTGAAATAAAAAACAAAAAAACAATCATATTCTATCTTAGTTTTACGTTACGAGTTGAATTGTTAAGCTTGACCGTACCCTTCCTAACTATAATAAACCTCAAAAATTTTAAATAAATTAAAATATATCTTGCCTTCTGCACCATGCTGTTGAAGAGAGATGAATGATGTCACTTCCTGTCTGTGATGTCATATAAGGGTGGAGTTTAAATTGCTACAGGTGGAGAATTGCTGGCGTGATAGGGTTGAGTTTATATTGAGGGACATAACTTTGTAGCCTGTTTTTTTATAAAAAATCTTGTTTTTCTATTCTATTTTTATTCATCACCAGAAAAGAACACAAATAAATAGTTGTAATACTGAAAAAATGTAAACACTGTGTGCATTTTAGTACATTTTTTCTACATGCAATTTCAAAGAAGTGCCTTGGGGACATGACAAAAAGCTTGGTTTGCGACAGAAATATAATTTTTTTTAATGCTAAAAATGCTTTTAATGTACATTTTTTAATTCATTATAATGTACAAAATAAATCAATGAAAAATGCTTTTAAAATGGAATTTTAGTCAACAACCATTTAAAAAAAATATGGGGGACTGAAATATTACTGAATGCCAGGAATATTTTTCATGTGTGCTGATTTAAAATGTTTTGTAATGGACATTTAAATGTAACATTTTAAATGTACCTCACGGTGGCGCAGTGGATAGCACGTTCGCCTCACAGCAAGAAGGTTGCTGGTTCGAGCCTCGGCTGGGTCAGTTGGCGTTTCTGTGTGGAGTTTGCATGTTCTCCCCGTGTTGGCGTGGGTTTCCTCTGGGTGCTCCGGTTTCCCCCACAAGGCCAAAGACATGCGCTATAGGTGAATTGGGTAAGCTAAATTGTCCGTAGTGTATGAGTGTGAATGGGTGTGTATGGATGTTTCCCAGAGATGGGTTGCAGCTGGAAGGGCATCCGCTGCGTAAAACATATGCTGGATAAGTTGGCGGTTCATTCCGCTGTGGCGACCCCAGATTAATAAAGGGACTAAGCTGAAATGAAAATGAATGAATGAATGAATTTTAAATGTAACATTTTACTAAATACTTTTACACTGTCCAGATGTACACCATTTGTGCAACTCTTTCAGGCTTGTAAAATTAATTACAAAGCTAGTTTTGCTACTGTGCTTTAGGGTCTCCATATAAATGACCTCATAATTGGCGAATCTCATTACATATGTAGTGAATAATTTTGGTTTGCTTTGAAATGCTATACAACAGAAATCCTACCTGTGGGTATGTCCCACTAATGCTTATGTTATATTGTTTTTAAATATACAATGGGCTAATTGCTAGACATATAAGCAAGTAAACTGTACATGTGGTCAATTTAGGCAGCAATATTCCAATAATGGCCAAATATGCATTTGTCCCTCTAGCGGTGACTCACGGCCATGTTCTCTTTAACGTGGCTGCTTTTCACAGTTTGACTCGCACTTTCAGGCAAGCAGATGTCTTTGAGGAATTGCACACAAACAACCGACTTAAACAGGGAAATACCTCTCTCGCTGCCGTCCCCCTGACAATACGGTTGATGGAATCAGCAGGTAATACACATTTTCCTTACGATATATTCATGTTAAATACTACAAATTGCTGCTTTTGAAGATTTATCCCGCTAGCATGTCAGAGGAATTGGTTAGCATTAGATATGAGCTAGCGTTAGGCTAGCCTGTTACAAAATGACTGACATCTACATGTCCGATTTAGATTGTGACCTATGTTTAGTTAAAAAAAATAAATGTTAGAGGATAACAATCTTTGTGTAAAGTGTGGGCAGCAACTCGGGTTAGCCAGGAGTCCTGTTCATTTAGCCTGGAGTCATCATCTGTTATACATCAAGAAATTAAACACGCTTATAAAGACCTGTTTACGCAAATATATGTTTATGCATCTCTCAAACAGGTTTGATTTTTATCAACAACTACAACAAAAGGGTTAATAATGTATTTTTTTACTAAACACTTTCATAGTAATCGGGTGTATAATACTATGCAGATTTAGTCCATATTGGAACACTGAACCAAATTCACATAATCAACTTTTTTTTTCTTTGTGGATCTTCATTAAGCTCAGAAAAGTAAGATCTCGTTCTCTCTCCATCATGACTTCTCACCGTTCAGCAAACTTGACATATCTTTTACTATCCCATGCTTTTTTGTACCCCCCTGACAGGCTCTTTGATGTCAGTATCCTACAAAACATTTAAGGTTTTCTTATTTTATATAGTCATTCATTGTATTTGCATGATCTGCTGCTTTCTCTCAAGACTGCGCACACGCACCGGACATTATGCATAATTCATAGCAGCAACATATAAGTTTACAAGGTACTTTTTGGAGAATTGATGTTCCAAGTATAATAAACTAGTCATGAACTGATATTATTACAGACTTTTTTCGCATTCAGATGAAATGTAGAAGTTAAAAAACAGGAAATGCAGCACAATTGTTATCAGAAAATACAGATATGTGGAGTCATATTAATTGCATCAGTTCCTTATTACAACATCTTTGGTGTATACTTTGTGACTATGTGATTTTATTTCAGTTTCTTTTAGATGCTATGTATTTGTGTATGATTTGCTAGTGAAAAGATTGAAGATTTGAGCACCCGGTATTTGAATAACAACAGAATAATTCTGATCAATTGCCACACTCTAAATGACGAATAAAACGATTATTAGATTAAAAATTAAATTAAACATTTATTTAGATAAAAAATAGTATTACTCATTTTGCAGGGTAATTATAGTTACATAAAACTCTTTTAAAATCTTTTAAAATGTATTTAATCTAGTTGCCCATTGCTCATTTTTACTTACTTTGATGTAATGTACTAAAATAACAAAATCTGAAATAAAAAAAATATATATAAACAACAAGGTATAAATAAAAAAACAATAACTAATACAAATGACAAAACATACCAAAACGATTTTCTAAACTAAAACACAAACGATAAACACAATTCAAAATATTAAAATGAAAAAAATAGTATATTAACATAGCATTAATACAGCAAGTTTTATTTCTGTTTTCTTTTTTTGCACACTGTTTTCTGTAAACTTTTTCCACACACCCCTTAGTACTCCCTCACAGCACTGGTGGAAACTTCTGTTTTGTTTCAGAGCAGATGGATGCTTCTGGAAGGTGAGAGGTGCTGTGGTCGTGGGTCTCAAGTGAAAAGCTGCAGAGAGCTAGGAAGATGGAGCAGGCTCATAGTTTACTGCTGAACGAGGAGGCCTGCAGTCAGCTGCGGGAGCACCAGAGGGCCGAGTTTATCTTTGAGTGGCTGCGTTTCCTCAAGAAACTTCTCCCAGCCACAGACCGGGTGAGTCGAGGCTGCTGACAATAAGCTCTCTGTTTTAGAGAAGGAACGCTTCTGTCTGTCTCTCTCTCTTTCTTTCTCTTTCGGACACAAACAGAAGCAAGCCTCTCTGAACAGACTCCCTGATTATTTGTCTGCCTGTCCACCGTCTGTCTCTCAGCCTGGAATAGACTAGCAATGTGTGTGTGTGTCGGTTTCTTACTGATGACGTGCTGGGAAATCGCAATTAATACTAGAAAAGGCATGCAAGTTAAACTTACAGATTTTTCATTTTCTTTGCACATAATCTACCATTACAAAATAATTAAACATAATCTATACAAAAGTGAATTAATAACATTAAAAAAGAAGACACTGTAATGTACAACAATGTAAGTCACAGACTGAACATGGATCTGGTATTAGTCATCTGTTGACGGTGTTCTGCAAGTTTCTTCCAAACTGTAATAGACTCTAGATTACTTGATCCCTTACCTAACAATATTATTGTCTAAGAATTGCAATGCGTCACATGACTCCTATTATTTTTGAGTTACTTTAATTGAAATAAAAACATGGAATTTAAAGGCACAAGATTGGTTTATTAAAATATTTTTAAAAATACTAGGCAAGGCAAGTTTATTTATGTAGCACATTTCATACACAATGGTAATTCAGAGTGCTTTACATAAACAGCAATAAAATAAACAAGTATAAGAAAATTAAAAACAACAAAGAATAAAAAAAAAGATTAAAAACAGATTAAAATTTGTTAAGATATGTTTTAAACGAATGACAAGTGTTATATATTTTGCTGATTTGTGTGCTTACATTGTTTCAAATGTTCAAAAGACGTTTGTTTGTTTGTTTGTTATAAATACACTTCTCTAGCAGCGAAAAACCTAATATTGTGCCTTTAATATCTTGTGGTCTTGCCTTTTTTTTTTTTTTAAGTAAATATTTGTCAGAAAGCTTGTTGTAATGTAAATCATTAGTAGTAAAGTAAAATATTGCTGAATTGATTGGTAATCCTATGCACTACTATAATACCGCAAAAATATTATTGCTGTATAATATAAATATTATAAAATGTATTACTGTAATGCATTACTTTTGTAGGGCATTGCTCCCAACAGAGTTGGTTGAAGCAAATTCTCCCGTGTCAGCATTTCTATTTAGATTATATTTTTTCATATTATTCAAGTTCGACCATGAGTTCAAGCCACATTTTAATTGTAGGACAGTTAGTTTGTCCTGCTACACTGTAATTAGATGGAAATCATTGTTTTTAATCAAGAGAATCACAGATATTTCTTGGATGATGGTGTAATGTCAAATCCCAAACATTCCCTCAGTATAAGTATTTAATATAACCCCTAAACTTAGACTAAAATAGGATTTTTCCACCTCTATTATTAAATCATGTCATTCTGAGTGTAGTAGGGCTCAAACATAAACTCAAGTTGAGGGGCTCGCAGTCCTTTAATTCCTAACCTGATTGTAGTAATTTGTGCGGTTGCTTGTAGTTTAATTTGTTCTTATTTTATGACTGACAGTTTATATTTTATATTTAAATGGATACAAATGAACATCTCCTTGGCATTTGCTCGCACTCAAGCGGTTCTAAAATGTTATGAATTTCTTTCTTTTGTTGAAAACAAAACAAGAGATTCTGAAAAATGTTGGTAACCAGCAGCCATTGATAATCTCTGCTTTTTTTGATCTTCCTTTGTGTTCAACAGTTTGTATTTTATTTATAAAGGGATAAAAATGAACCATGCCGATGAAACATGACCGCCATTGACATCCATAGTTGGCACAAAAAATGCTATGAAAGTCAATGGTTGCTTTTTTTTTTTTAAATCTTCCTTTGTGTTCAACAGAAGAAAGAAACTCAAACAGGTTTGGAACAACTGGAGAAATAGTTCACTTTTGGGTGAAATGCATGTAAATTCGATGTTTTATGAAATAAAAATCAGGTCATACTATGCCCTTCGAATTTATGCAGCATTCTCTCCTTTTTTCCTCTCCTTTAAATGTTTGCATCGTTGATAATAAAATAAAGAAAAAGAGCACCCCTAAAAAACCCAATATGTTGGCTTGGTTTTTATGTGGCAGGCTGATGTAAAACAGAAGCAGAAGCGTCTGGTGGAGCAGCTGACGACAGTACTGACGAGTTCTCCGGGTCCCCCGACGCGTCTGCTGCTGGCACAGTGCCTGGCGCTGGTGTATCGAGTGGGCGACTCCCTCACGTCCAGCCTCACTGTGGACCGCTGTAATGACATCATCCGCAGCAAGGATGACTCGCCCAGCTTCCTGCCTACCCGACTGTGAGTGTCATAAATCTGTGGCCTACATGCGCGCATCACACACACCCACCGCCTGCACTGCAGATAGGCTACAACTTGATCCTCTGCCACTAACTTTACTTATTGCTCCCTACAGGGCAGCTGTGGCTTGTTTGGGTGCGCTGTACGAGCAGTTGGGCCGACTGCTCATCAACTCATTTAAAGAGACCACAACAAACCTTCTGAAAGCTATGAGGAGTGCAGAAGTACGTGAGACCTCACAACAGAATGTCATTTATAAAAACACAACTTGATTGTGGAAAATCATGTTTTTGTTGTTATTTGATTTGTGTTTTGAAGACCAAGCATGTTTGAAATTGGTGTTTTAAAGTCATCACACACACCATTTTTCATTTTGGCCTTCACAAAAAAAGACTCTAGATCTACTGATCAGAACTTTGAGGACAGAATTATGATTTTTTTTTAGTTACCATGAAATCAAAATCTAATATAATAAACTAAATAAATGAATAAAGTAAACCTGTTTATAATGTAAAATTTGCAAAGGCAAGCTACCACACAGTCATATCTCAATGGACATTTTTTTTCTTATTTAAGAAAGTTTTCCTCTTTATGCCCCAATAAATAAAAAGCAGCAGTACAAATATAATTTTGGGTGAACGGTAATATTTTTTGTTTGTTTGTGTGTTTGTTTTATTGGTATAGAAGGTTTTGTCTTTCAGGAAGTTTGATATTTAAAGATCATATCTTGGATTAAACCGCATTTGGACTTGCGGATAAAATTTCCTGTGGTTGATGTGATCTGTGACGGCTGTTCTTAAATAGAAAATAGGATACAAATAATATTTTTGATATTGCAGAAGATATAATAGCTTTTTAAAGTCTGTGTATTAATGTGTCCAGTCTCAGGGCCGCTGTGAGATCATGCTATCCGTTGAGAGGATTCTGAAAGGTTTAGGTGTGAGTGCTGTATCCTGTCACAGAGACATCTATAAAGCTGCTCGCACAGGTCTCACCGATCGCTCCATGGCTGTGCGCTGTGCTGCTGCAAAGGTACAAAAAAACACAACCGCACACCTCAGTTGCTGAGCATTAGCCTGCTTCATAAAGCATATATTGCTTATGGACAGACAAGGGTTCCCATTCATAGATTACTGAAGGAAAATTATTATTTTCTTCTGTGGGTCCTTAAAGACAAATTGAACACACCTTAATGTCATTCCATCCAGATTTGTTCTTCCAGAATACTAATAAAGATATTTGAAAGATTTCTTCCCCTCCATTTAAAATCTATTTTACCTTCAAAAAGATTGTAAAGCAGTCAAATCAAAAATTCATATGACTTGAGCAATTTAATCCAGAAAGACTCATTATTTTCTTTTATAAGATGAACAATTGGAACTTTAAATCCCATCTAAAAACATTGAATCTTTTAGGATTAAACCACTCATTTCATTTGGACTTTTGAATCTTTTAACAATCATTTGAATGACCTCTCAATGGAGGGACCGAAATCTCTCAGATAAACAAAAAGATAAAAAATCATTTACTTAAAAAAAAAACACCTGAAAATCAGGTTAGTGAGCATATATTGCAGACAGATACTTAATTTTATTTTTGGTAGTGTCTTCTGGAGCTCCAGCGAGAGGCTGTCTTCCTGTGGTCCACAGAGCTGGAGAATGTGGCCACTCTTTGTTTCCGAGCGTTCGAGGGCTCAAACTACGATGTCCGAGTCGGCATCTCAAAGCTGCTTGGCACTTTATTAGCATCAGCACTGAAACCCAGACAGGCTATAGGTGGGTGGATTTCATTCAGCAGCATCCTCAGAGGACACTGATCATCTTGCCATGAAGATCACAAAAAATCCAAACCTTCCCTCCTCTCATGCCGCTTTTCTTTTCTGCAAATGTAACATTCATCTTTCTCTCCCACTCCATTCCGTCTGTTCTATCATTTATCCCCTTGCTCTCTCTTTCTCTTACACTTCTCTTCTTTTCATTCCTCCTCCCCTGTTCCTCAGCGCCGAGGCCGGGCTCCAAGCGCAGCTCCCTGGAGGAGGTGATGGAGCTGCTGAGCTCTGGTTTCCTACGGGGTGGAGCCAGCTTCCTGCGGGCCAGTGGAGACATGCTGAAAGGGACCAGCTCAGTCAGCAGAGACGTGCGCGTGGGCATCACACAGGTCACTCATCCTTACTGTTTGTGCTTTGAGTCGCAACGTGACTGGATTTATGTCTAGGGTAAAAAAGGGAACACATGAATGTTATATAACATCAGAAAAATAGACTTCTTTTTTTATTCATGTGCAGAAGTTCAAAAATTATACAAAAATAAAATATTAAATAAAAGAAATTAAATACCACCTGAAAAAACTCACCTGAGTTACTGTATTTATTAGGTAAATATTTAATATTTGTTGATTTTTTTTTTTATTATTATTTTTTTTTTCAAAATTAAGTAAAAATATTGTATTTTTATTCTTCCATTCAAAATGTTCAAACAAATGTTCTTTTTTTTATTATTTGTTGTGGTTAACGATCAGGGTTGTTGCACCAAATATTGCTTTCTTTTCCTTTGCTCATCTGAGCTTAAAGTATTGGTTTTGTTTCATCTAAAAATGACTATAAACATCTGAAAACATGGCACCTTTTTTGTTGTTGTTTTGAGCAATTTTTAATTTATGCTCTAAATGGCAACATTTTATTTTGAATTGGGGAAAATGTAGTCTGCAGAAAAAAACTTTTCTCAAATACATAACTTGCATGTAAATATGTAAATTTACAATGCGTTCTTAGTTATAAGATAAACAAATTAAAACTAAAATGAATCTCTTCAATTCAGCAAATAAGTCTTGTTTATTATTTATTTTAAAAATATATCAGCATTGCTTTTAATTTGAATTGTACAACATGACTTTGAATTTTTCTCTTTTTTTGTATTATCTTATTTTCTCGTCTTTTTTTCATTTTTATTTAATTTTATTTGACATATTTTTCATTTTGTATTATCCCTTTTAGTCTATGAATTTAACCTGAATACAATCGGCTCTCTCTAAACAGACATGTGTGGTGTTTATATCTATTCTGGGCGGTGTGTGGCTGGAGGCACACTTCTGCAGTCTTCTTTCTCTCCTAATGGAGTGGGCATCTCGCACGCGGGCGACACAGTACCCAGCGGATGCTTTGTCCTGCCGATGCTGTGTCTCCTTCATACTGCGGGCCACTCTTGGCACTCTGCTAGGGGAAAAGGCCCAAATTGCCGCCGCCAAGGAGATCTGTCAAGTGATCAGCAAACAGAAGAGGGTTGTGGGTACGAAACTAGGCCAATATTTAGATCTTCTTGGATTGGATATTGAGTCATGGTGTATTAAATGTGTCCCATGTTTCTGTCAGATGCCTCTCTTCATGAAGGGAACATGGAGACGCGTGTGAGCCCTGCAGATATTGCAGCCAGTCAGCATGTGTTGGTGTGTGCCCTGTTGGAGCTGGGCAGTTTGGTACAGGATCTGAGCTCCACTGCCGCTCCGTTGTTGCAGGACACCGGAATAGGTTTGTTATGCATTATTAGCCAACAAATAATATGACCACCCCATTAAACCTTTTTTTTAGGCATGTTTAGATGCTGTATGGAGAGTTGTGTCGCTGCATATAGTTACCCTCCTGCATTAGTGTGGTGTGGTGATAAAAAGTAAAATACATGGCAAGTAAATTAATGGTTAAAATGTGTATTTGTTTAACTTATGTTATTTTAAACATTAAAAGGTTGGGAGTTAATATAAATAGAAATAATTCAAGAAGATAATCAGCTTATTCTGTAAACATTCCATTGATCAAAATTACCTTAAAAATCTGTCTCTTTTTAGATCATTTTGTTTTTAATGGTTTAATTGTAGAATTGTAATTTTATAGTTAAATAATTTTATATTTCAGTTTCAAATAAATGCTACTCTTTAAACCAACTGCTCACCAAAGAAAGCTGAAAAATAAATATTTCCATGCATAACCATAAAAATGTCCACATTTTGCTGAAATGTTACCGAGTCAACATATTAGAATGCTTTTTGAAACATTGTGACTGAAAACTGGAACAATAACATTCATGAAGTGACTATTTCAGCTTTGTCATCACTGTAATTAATTACATAGATAAATATATTAAAATACTAAACAGTTATTTTCAATTATTATCATTTTTAAGAGTATTTTAGATAACAAAAAAACAGTATTTATTGTACTATATTTTGCTTCTTTTAATAAATTGCTACTCTATTTTCTGTTCAAGCCCAAGGATTAAAAGTTATTTGGATGAATATGAATAGGATATTGTGAGTTTTATATAAAATGAAATCTGGAAAAAATATAAATATAAAATATGAATCTTATATTGATTGCAGTAGACAAGTATTGCCCAATAAGTTTATCAACGGCTGTAATTGTTTTGTCAGTTTAGCTGGTATGGACAACAACCTATTCCTAATGCTGCACATTTGTGATGCTCTCACTGTCATATAGCCAGGATGAAGAAAGATAGCTCAGATAACTGCAGATTTATCACATCAGATTGGCATATGTGATGATGATGATTATGACTATGAGTTCAGCCGTTTTTTTTCTTTTTCTTTTTTGACAGGAATGTTAGACACCGTGATCTCTGTTCTTCTTCACCCCAGTGCAGCTGCTCGTCTGGCCTCTGCCTGGTGCCTGCGGTGTGTTGCCGTAGGGATGCCAGCTCAGGTGGCGGTGTTGCTAGACCGCTGCGCAGAGAGGCTCAATGCCCTGAAGTCATGCCCAGAGGCCGTGGCAGGATACAGTGCTGCCATCGCAGCTCTACTGGGAGCCGTACAGCTCTCTCCACTAGGAATATCACATTCAAAGGGCAAGGTATGTGTTCTTTGCCTATTCTTAAAACAAACAAGAGTTTGTTCATGCTTTTTTTTTTTAGATGTTTACAGTCTGTTTGTGTCCAATGCTCAAAACAAACTTCAATGCTTCACACAGAGAGTGTTCACTGGATTCTCTGTTTTGTTCTAGTAGGTGTTTTTATCACCGTCTAGACTTCTTTTAGTAGTTTTCACACTTTTATTGCTGTTTTATTTACTTTTAATTGCTCATTTTAATGAAGCTGAGCTTGTAAAATGCTGTCTAAACATTGAGAAATTGAAAATAAATTAAATGTATTACTTTTTAAAAAAGTTATTGCATCCCATAAAGAGTTCAACCTTAAAGGCATAGTTCACCCTCAAAAAACCCTTAAATTCTTTTATAGTTGACTCCATCTTATACGGTACCTGAAACCTGTAGGACTAAAAATATTTTGGAAAATTGTGTTCACTAAGTCTTTTTGCTGACCATTGATTATTTTTCTCACACATGGGTTTCGAGTTAATTGAGTTTCATCACTGCTTCCTTTGCAGATGGTGATGACTTTGGCTGAAGATCTGCTGCGAACTGCAGCTCAGAACAGCAGAATCTCCATCCAGCGCACTCAAGGAGGCTGGCTGCTACTCAGTGCCCTCTCAACACTAGGTATGAATGTGTCTACTAGAGGCAGAACAGTGCTTGGGAAAAAAACAACAACAATCTTTTCTATTATCTTGTCACGGTTGCAAACTTGGAGTGTTTTGGTATCTGACTGTAATATGTGTATATCCCACGCTATTGATACCTGTCTGAACCAGAGATTTTTGTGAATTGTCTACCCTTATCTTTAATAAACACAAGATGTGCCTATACTGTAACAGTAATTGTGCAAGGAGTTTGTTTCCGGCATGCAGACATTCTTTTTGATGTTTTGTTCAAGGTCCCACTGTAATGGAGCATCACTTGCCTCGATTGCTATTGCTGTGGAAATGTGCCTTCCCGCTGTCTGTGAAGGATGTAGAAATGGAGCTGCGACGTGGAGACTCCTTCACCTGGCAGGTGACCCTGGAGGGTCGAACAGGAGCACTGTGCGGTAAGGGTCTTACATATAAGCTTCTTTATTATGTCTCTGTTTTTTTAAGCGAAAATAAGCTCTCTCTTTTTGATGCACCAGACAATGATATTTATTGACATCACAGTAATAAAAATTAATGAAAGTTGTTAGCTATTGATTACAAATAAGAATAAACGTGTCGTGATATTTGGTCCTCATAACTTGTGGTCTTTCTTGTAGCAATGAAGAGTATGGTGGTTCACTGCAAAGAGCTTCTCACTGATGATGTCATCAATCGTTTACTTCCTCTTTTGTCCTGTGCGGTGGCCCTCCTCACTCAGTAAGTGGATTTTGGTTGCTTAAAATAAAAATGATGATGCCTGTTTAAAGTGTGGCAAAATGCGTAATGTTGACAAAGATGAATATTTATAACATTTTTGTCTGCATCCTCTCTTTATAGCCTGCCATCTATTATTAAATCCTATGGAAATCAGATCAAAAATGCAGCAACTGTCTTTAGGTTGAAAGTGTATGAGATCCTCAAATTGCTTCAACCTAAAACCTATGAAGGTAAGCTGGTTCTAAAATTCTAAACTGATTGGACAAGTTCGTGCACCATGTCTCTCTCTGTCTTCTCATAAAATAAAGCATTTCTTAAGCATAAATATATTCATTAAAAGGATATTTTACCCAAAAAGGAAAATAATGTCATAATTTACTTACCTTTCATTTGTTCAAGACCTATTTGTGTTTATTTCTTATGTTTAACACAAAATAAGATATTTTGACAAATGCTGGTTGCTGCCTATTGACTTCCATAGTATTATTTTCAGTTATGGAAGTCAATGGGTCCCAGCAATCACTATTTTTCAAAATATCTTCTTTTGTGTAACAGAAGAAAGAAACTCCTAAAGGTTTAAACTAAATGAGAGAGTAAATTATTAAGAGTAAGTGAATGGAATTTTTTTATTTTTTATTTTTTTTGGGTGAAATAACCCTTAAGTATGATAATTCCCATATTGTTACCACAAAATATGATGGTTCCCAACCAGAGAGTAAAAACTTTAAGAAAAGCAAATAAATAACTAATTTTATTATTCAAAACATGAGGACTGAAATTGTTTTTATTTTTTCTGCTGGTTTAATATGACAGGACTCAAAAAAATCTGTTAATAAAAGTAATTGAATAGCGAGAGCAGAAATCTCTGAGAAATGAATATCTTTTGACTATTTTGTTGGAGTGTTCATTACCCTGGTAATCTGGTACTATCATTTTAATTATGCTTTTGAATCTTGAAGAGCTGTTTAGAATAAAAAAAATTTTTAATACTCTGAAATGTCATAAAAAAAAATTACATTTTGATTGGCCAAATATGTATGTATTATTGTGTTTTGATTGTGTTGGCTCAGAGAGCTTTGGCACAGTTCTGAAGCAGCTGCTGATTGATCTGACCGGGCCAGAAATCCCTGCATGTGCTGAGCAGAACCTGCTGTCCTCCCTGTGCTACAGCCAAGACCTGGCTCTGCTGGGTCCCGAACTGCAGGATATGGATCAGCGCTATATAGAAGAGCAGGTCGGACAGCAGTCTAATCATCAGGAAAATACTCTTGTTAACTTGAAGTCAATGTCATTGATCTATTCCCTATTCAGTGTGACTTTCATCTCAATGTATTTTCTGTCTGTGTGAAGCTACATGGAGGTGGTTCAGGAGGTGGGACGCTAGAATACAACTCATTTGCCATCTTTGAGAAGTCTCAGGAGGTTCCAGCTCCGCTCCCTCCAGCCTCAGCTCTAACAGTGGCTGCTGTCCAGCTTTTTGGAGTCATTTTCCCCCACCTGAGTGTCCAGCAGAGGTATATCCTCCATCAGCACAGAGAGATCTGTTTAAAGGTGTAGTTCACCCAAAATTGAAATTTGGTCATTAATTACTTTTATTTTTTAAGCTGGAAGCCTTCATTCATCTTCACAATCAAAAATAAGATACATTTTATGAAATCTGAGAAATCCTCCATAGGCAACAATGGTCGTGACTCGTGCAGAAGAAACGGTTGAACAAAGTCGCTTTTTTAGTTTTATGTTTACAAAAGTATACTCGTAACTTGATAATATTTTAATTATACCTCTGTAGGCTTGTGGTCTGTTTTGAGGATGTTTTTTGGACTTCTATAAAGAAGCTCTCAGATTTCACCAACAAATATATTATAATTTGTTTTTTAAAGACCAACATGGGTCTCAGGGGTTTGGAATGATATAATGATGAGTAATTGATTACACAATATTCATTTTTAGGTGAACTAAAGTGGTGTGGTCATTCATTTGTATGCTGTCACTCTTTGTAAGAACTTTTAGTTTAGTTTGTTTGAGAGAAACTTGATTCACATGCATGTAAACAGGTAACGCCTGTAAATAAAGAAACTAATAATTTGCCAGTTAAAATGGCTATTTACTTATTTTAATTATTTCCCTCAACTCTGTAAGTGCATTTTGTTTTCCAAGTGATGCATCCCACTTTAGAAATTATGTATGCAGTTTGTTTGTTTTATATTACAGTCACTGGAATGTTGGATATACTAATGTTAACCAACATTTGTGTTTAAAGTTATTCAGATTGTTAAAAGTAGCTGATATTGTTACTGATAGTGAATCCTTTTGGGATCTGACCTTAATGAGAGCCAGAGGCTTTTGAAGTGCTTTCTTATGCAGCATAGCCAAATTTACATCCAGACATCTGCATGCATTTGCATAATTAGGGGCTGCTCTTGCCATGTCACATGCATTATTAAACACCAGTGAAAAGGGAAATGATACTGATTATATGGGGCCATTGGCCCTTCTTCAAGTGCATCTTTTTTCCAGCTATCAGGTTGTCTAGAGGATTATTATTATTATTATCATTCTGTTGGAAAACATGACAACAGATGAACTGACATTTTTACAGTGTTTCCCAAAATTGCTATTATAGATTTCAGGAGCAATATTCAAAATTAGCTTAATATGAAATATTTAATGTTTTTGCAAATAAATGCTCTTATATTATAATATTCTTGTTTGGAATTTTATATTTAATATGTAATATGTCGAATTCATAGTGAAAGTAATGTTAGATAGATAGATACATTTTAAAGTGGTCATACATCTTATGTGTTCTATCTCATTTTTAAGGGCGCAGGTCCTGGAGCAGTTCTGTGAATTTGTGCGACAGCTTAAAGGAGCCCGGCAGCAGACAGTCCAAATACACGTAACTGCTGCTTTCTTCTGCACTTTGAAGGTATGAAGCATTTTAACCATTTAAGCCATCTTTAACCAGTGCATTCATGCCATATAAAGCCCCTTTGTTTCTCTTTGCCCTTCTTCCTTCTGTGCTTTGTAGAGTTTGGCATCAAGTCGGAGGGAATTGGGGCCAGAGGAGGTTCAAAGACCAGCTCTGTCTCTCCTGTTGGGGGCGCTGGAGGGCTCAAACCCTCTGTTGCGCTGCATGGCTGCAGAGGGTTTAGCAAGGCTGGTGCAAGTTCTTAATGACCCCGGCTTCACAGTTTCCCTTACTCTCATGAGCTTTGACAAGTGAGTGGATTGCAAAATCACTTTAATAGAAAAAAAAACAAACACTGAATATAGATTGTCTGAACTGAATGTAAATGTATTTCAGACTGAAGACAGCGAGGGATGCCATCACACGCACAGGTCATGCCTTGGCCCTCGGGACGGTTTATCGTTATCTGGGTGGGATTAACTCCCCTCAGTACCTCAGTGCCTGTGTTGGGGTCCTTTTTACCCTATCTCAGGACAGTACCTCACCGGAAGTACAGGTACATATATAGATATGTATATAATACATATATGAATACAGGAAATCAAATCATCCAAATGCTAAAAACATAAACATGCTAGTGCTTTGTTAAAAATAATTCCGACATGTCACATTATAATAACAATGTTTTAAAAGTGCAACATGGCTATATGTTTAAATGTTTTAGAATATGCTAAGCTTGCTAAAACATGATAAAGATGCTAGTATTTTGATTCAAACATTTTCTTATGCCAGCCGTGTTCTAAAAGTGCCCAAATAATATAAACTGAGGTGCCTGTAAATTCATGCATTAATCTTTTAATGAACTGTATATGTGCAGATGTGGGCTCTTCATGCTCTGTACACTGTGGTGGATTTAGCAGGGCCTCTGTACCACAGTCACCTGGAGGCCAGCTTCACTCTGGTGCTGCGGTTGCTCCTCTCAACCCCACACACACATGTGGAGGTGCAGCAAAGCCTGGGCCGCTGTCTTAATGCCCTCATCACCTCTGTGGGTCCAGATCTGCAAGGTGCACAGCACACACTTATTTACCCATAAACAAACTCAAATACTTTGTCATCAAGCAGGTGAGACCTTTACACACTCTTATCTCTCTGGTTGTTTTATATAAACTGTCTCCAGGTGAGGGTGCAGGTGTGTGTGCGGTGAGGACCTTGTGTTTGGTGAGCTGTGCTGTGATGCAGGATAGCCAGGACTGTTTAGTCCAGGCTCAGGCCATCTCTTGCCTCCAGCAGTTGCACATGTTTGTGCCACGCTTTGTCAATCTCTCCAGCCTGGTGCCAAGTCTCTGTGTATGTGATCAATGCACTAAACACATACAGTCATACACAACAACACACATTAAACTTAACAAATCTGATACCACAAACACAATCAATTTTATAGGGTTGTTGGGCTAAAATGTTGTTGTTTTTTCCTGCTCAAGCAGATTTGTTTAGGTAAGCAGAAAAGTAGGTTTCAAGGAGTATAACTAGGCCTTTTTTTATTTTATTTTTTTAAAGATTATTATATTTGTTTTGAGAAACATAGATCTAAGTTATAATTCCTTGTATAGCTAATAATTAAAAAAAACATTAATATATAATAATGATCTGATTTGAGGTAAATGAAATAAATCAATAAATCTGTAGTATCAACTAATAGCCAATACATTTATTAATACAGAGTTCTGTCTTAAATCTCTATTGGGCATGCAGACTGACTAATTCAATCTGCTTTAGACAACATCAACTCATGCCGCAGGTGATCGTTTACTGTTGGCTTAGCAGCCAATGAGCTTGCTTCTCAACATTTTAAATATCTCTTTTCTTGAGTTATATTTATATCTAATAGGTCTATATGTTATATAATATTATGTAATATATAATCAGCCAAAAATTATTTTAACTTGAAAAATGTCATCAGTGACCAATGACTGATGTTCCAGACTAACCATTAAAAGTAATTTTCTTTACTTAAAAGAAAATAAATGTTATTTATTTCATCTCAATTACAAACCAATAATTATTATTTTGTAACTAAAACTGGATTAAAAACACATTGTTTTGTAGAGCAAATAATTTTATTACCTTTTTACTATAGTGCCTGTTGAATCGTTAATAACGCTTTAACAAAAATGTATTGCCAAATAGGTTGGATAGAATGGAAATTTAAGAGGTGAGTGCATGCAGGCTTTGGGTTTCCCTCATCTGTAGTGACAGTGCTGTTTTCTGTTCTCTCGTACAGGAGATCTTGTTGGATTATTCTGTGTTGGTAGGTTTTGCCTGCCTCTCTGCTGTCAGGCCATTTTATACCCTTTCTTTTGTTTGCACTTCATCTCTCCCTCTCTGTCTATAATTATGCTCTCTTGTCCTTTTCTCATTTTCCCGTAGTGTGAAACTAACTCAGGCAGGATCTGGTTTTGAGCATGAGCACACAGTGTCACTGCTTCTAACTGCAGGGTTAATGCCAAGGGTTAGATTTGCTTGACTTGGTTTTTTCTCTATTGACTTCTTACACTGACCACCCACACATTGCACATGACATTCACATCCACAGCTGAGGCCTTATGCCAATTCACTCTATTAGCTTTATTACTTTGAGAGCTTCAGTCCCTTACACACACACACACAGACACAGACATTTAGATAATATTAGACAGTAATTGAGAAAAACACGCTTTGTTCTTCACGCTCTATTTTTAGGTAGTTTGATTTATGGTCCTATTCTTCGCAAACAGCTCGCTTGTCACATCAGTTAAAGCTCAAAGCAAGCCTTGACAGTAGCCCTGTTGTCCTTTTCTCCTAACCCTTTGTCCTTTTCTACACTAAAATAACGTGGGATTGTTTTGACATACCAGGACTAACCTTGATGTGGCCTCAGGTGTCTGCAGAAGTGTTTTTCACCCTTGTTTCTGTATTTTGTTGTTTGAAATGTGATGAAGTGATCATCACATTCGAAGTGTGCTCTAATTCACTCACTTGTCTGATTTACTATGTGTGTTGAATGTATATTATAGAGGTGTGACATATGATTTGCTCCTCATGCTAAATTCACTGCTACTCGTTAGTGTGACCATACTAATGTTCATCCAGAAATTAAAATTTGTTGTTAATTTACTATCCCTTAGGCTATTCAAAAATGTAGGTGGCTTTTTATTGTTCTCCAGTAGAAAAATTTTAGCTGAAAATGTGGTCCTTGGTGATTCATGTCATGCAATTTAATGGAAACCATCAGTTAAAAAACATACAGGGGCAAAACAAACGTAATACACATGGCTCCGGGTGATGTGTGGAGGTATAAAGTAAAATAACAGGTCTGTGCAAAAAACTGAATATTATTTACAGCATTATTACCTGTTATGCACTGCCTCAGGCAAATTATCCAGTATGATATCTCTGGTTCACCTAGAAATCCTTTTTAATCAGTCGTGATGAAACGGAATGAACTGTCTGAAATGGTTCGATCTACATGTTAGATCTACATGTTATTTAAAACAGTTTTAGACATGCTCGACAGTCACTTTTACTTGGTAATCCAATGGTGACATAACTGAGAAAAAAGCACCAAAGAACTGATGAGCCAGTGACTCATTGAATACAAAAATTAAAGCGTTAGTCCATCCCAAAATTCTGTTATTAATTACTCACCCTCAGGTTCTTTCAGTCCCCTAAAATCTTTGTTCTTTTTTAGAACATAATAATTATTTTAGATGAAATCCAAGAGCTCTGTCATCCTCCTACAGCAATGGTCCAGAGACTTCCAGAAAAGGAAACAAAAACATTGTCAAAAAAAGACTTCAGTGGTTCATTTGTAATCATACAAAGCTCCAAGAACACTTCTGTGCACCTTAACATTTTTGTATGCCAGTGTCTTCCATATCATATCAGGGTGCATGTTTACTACAGGTGATGTGATGCTTGCGCTGCTGACTAATTTCAAAACTATACTGCTCACAGTGCACACCTTGATGACCTGACATGGAGAAAAGTTGTATTTTTATTTTATTTTTTATTTTTTTGGTTCACAGTATTTTTTGAGGAGAGGTTTGTTGAACCACTGAAGTCACATGGAATGTTTTGACAATGTTTCTTTTCTGCACTTTGAAAGTCTCGGGATCACTGTCTATGGAGGATGAAGTAGCGTTTAGATTTCATTTAACATATATTAATTTGTGTTCCAAAGATGAACAAAGGTCTCAGGGGATTGGAATGACATGAATAATTAATAACGAAATCTTTGGGTGAACTAACCCTTAAATGTTTTTGCATCTAATTCTATAATTCACCAAATAATACTGTTTTAGTTAAAAAACAAAAAAACAAAAAAAAACAATCTTCTGTTATGCAGAAGAAATAGGCACCTACACCCCATGTTTAATCCCTAAAATATGCTGTTTTGGTGTATGTGCAGATAAACCTGTGCAGCTCATACCTGTCTCTGCGGCGAGCAGTTGTGGCCTGTTTAAGACAGCTGGCTCAGAGAGAGGCAGTGGAGGTATCAGAGCACGCAGTGGCTTTGGTTAAAGAGCTGCCCCGCAGAGACAACACACAGCTGGGTGAGTCAGCATCACCCACACTGCACAGCATAGCACATCACTTATCTCAGCTTATTTTACTCTACTCTGCATTTTGAGGTGAGTTTGACCGCAGCGAGCGAGCCATGGATTATTTTTGGACCTGGAATTTTGTTTTGAACCTTGGCGGCATATGTGATATGGTCATCAAAATACACTGCTATTTGATGTTTTTGTACCTATAAAAAGATTTAAAGTTTTATCAGAAAGGTAGCATGTTCTTTTAAACTTTTTACTCATCAGTGAATGTTAAAGGATAAAAAAAAATTCTTTGGTTTCTACAAAAATGTTTTGAATAATGTTTTCAAAAGCTAGAATTTTCGTCCCTCAAAAAAATCATGTTCCACGAAAGACTAGTATTAACTATCCTTTTAATTCTATAAGATTAGAGGTCCAAACCACAGCTATAATAACAATAACAAATAATTCAATTATTAATTATTTATATATTTATTATAATTATAATATAATAATAGAGAAAATATATAATACAATTTTTTTCCTGCTGATGAAAAATAAAAAAAATATTGACAGCCTCCATCAGAATCCATTCTGCTTCAAAAAACACAAAAACAAGGATTTAAAGAGGCAGACAAAATGGCAGCATGTGCTTATACACGGACCATAATTTTATGTTGGTGTGAATGATAATGGTTGTTGCTAGAATTATCTTTGTAGTTATTTTTATTTTTTGACTTTTTAAATTCAATTTTGCTATCACAGGAATAAAAGACATCTTACAATATATTTGAATTAAATTCATTTTTTCCCCACTGTATTTTCAATAGTTTCTTTTTACAGAAAGAACAAGCGCATTTTATAATAATTAGTTAAGATGTATATCTCAAGTCAGCTTTATTTCTATAGCACGTTTTATAATGTAGATTGTCAAAGCTGCTTTACATAAATGAGCAGAAAAAAAGAATACAAGCCATAATGTTTCAGGTTATTGAACATATTCCGCATTAGGCAGGCAGCAGAGTAATAATGTAGTTCTAGTCAGATTAAAACTGATTCAGTTCAGTTTAATACAAATGTCACTGTTAAATGATGATCCACTTGAACAGCACCTCCTTAGGTTGTCCTGCATGTGAAATAATCACTGTCTGTCTTGTAGATGTCACTATTAAGGAGGTGGGCTTGGAGGGAGCTTTGTTCAGTCTGCTGGACAGGGAGTCAGACCCCCGCCTGTGCAGAGACATTCAGGAGACACTGGTCCACATGATGAGTTCAGCTGCTGAGAGTAAGCTGGCCCACTGGCTGAAGCTCTGCAAAGATGTGCTCTCCGCTTCTGCAGGTGAAATAAACATCTTTGTGGCTTCTTGTATAAAGATCCGCTTTATATTGTAAAAATGTGTTATTTAAAAAAAAAAAAATTAAACATATATTTAGTTTCTATTCATTTATATTTATAGTCATGTAAATGTACAGTAATAAACATTTATTTTAATATTTTTTATTTTAATCGCATTTAGTGTCATAACATTTTTATTACTGTATAATTATTGTTAATTATATATATTGTATTTTGATTGTTTTTTTTCTTATTTTCAAATTTTATTTATATAATACATAATTTTATATTTAAAAAAAATATTACCAGATTATTATCAATTTGCAGGATAGATGTACAGTATGCTTTGTACATTTTTCATGTGGATGCTTTAATGTGCAAATGTACTTTTTTACCAAACCATAGATGCTTGTTTTAGTGTTTTTTTTTTTTGTTGTTTTTTTTATCATTCTTTAGACTCTGCTGCAGCTGCCTCTGTAGAAACCCAGCAGGAGGAGGATGGAGATCGATACGATGACTCCTCTGCATTCCATGCAAAATCTGAGTCCAGTGGGCCTTTCAATAACCTGCGCTGGTCCACTCGTGTGTTTTCCATGGAGTGTGTGTGTCGCATAATAGCGCAGTGTGAGAACAGAGACTCGGCTCACTTTAACATGGCACTCGCTCAAGAGCAGCGTTTACATGAGTCCACTGGTTAGACCATTAATATTTTTCTTTGTTCACTGTTACTCTATATGCTATGATATCTTTCCTGATGTGTTTAATGAATCACAGGATCATAGCGCCACCTTCTGGGGTGATGTATATATTTTTGTTAATACTGGCAACCTGTTGTTTGGCAGATTTCCTGGTTCTTCACTTAGCGGATCTGATTCGCATGGCGTTTATGGCATCCACAGACCACAGTGACCAGCTCCGAATGGCTGGTTTGCAAACGCTACTGGTCATTATCCGTAAATTCTCCAATGTGCCAGAGCCTGAGTTCCCTGGGCATGTCATTCTGGAGCAGTATCAAGCCAACGTGAGTCTTAAAATCATCTTTATACGCCTAGAGTAGTGCTGAAATTGAAAAGCAATGATAAACTTTGATTGGGAAATTTCCTAAATGTATTAGTAAATGATCTTCATAGCAAAGGAACAGATCCTAACACCGTAACAAGATGTGACGTCAAAAGATTCCAGTGTGAAAGGCAATTTGGTTGTCCACACCAAACGTGACATAACAAAATCATTTAAGTACCACAGACATTCAGAAGCTCAGAACGGATGTAACAACAAATGTCCCAACAAAATTGACAGGTTTTATAAATATTAAACCTAGTTAACATTAAAATTCACAGTTCTAGTGTTCATGTTTAATATATATTTGCTAGTACTATAGCAATAAATAATAAATTACTGCTGCTGCTTTCAGTATGACAATATATGTCACATAAATTATATTAAAACTTCTACTGGTAACATTTAACATTGAATAAATTATATAATCAACAGCGAGGTGATCATTGTCATAGTAGTTGAACAACAGCATAAACTAATATGTTGCAGAAATGAAAACCATTTCTTAAATAGGATATTTTTGGCATCGCTGCTGTGAATGGTTAGGACAAACTTTTTTTAACATGGAAAGAATACCTTTTATCACATGCAGCAGTGTTGTGTTGCATGTAGTTAGGACTGCATTGTAAAGACAATGTAGCTTTTTTTCCCTAACATAAAATTTGGGGGTTTCAACTGAAGTAAAAAAAAAAGTGAATGCAAATGTTAACAGAAATTCAATCTTTACTGCATTTGATTAACTTGTAGATAAAGAAAAGTAGCACGTGTGTTTAATAAAAACATATTATATATGGTATTCCAAAAAAAGTATCTTAAATTGTTTCTGTGGGCCATTTTTCTGCAATTACCATATGACAAGTGGTCCCAAACCCATATAGTAGTTTCTTTTGAAGACAAAAGAAGATATTTTAAATAATGTTTAAAGCCAGTAGCCAGAGACTTCCATAGTAGGAAATAATTACATTGGAAGTCAGTGGCTGGTTTCCAAACTTTTTTCAAAATATTTTCGTTTGTGTGCAATAGTAGAAAGAAACTCAAACAGGTTTAAAACAAGTAAAGGGTAAGTAAGTGATGACAGAATTTTCATTGTTGCATGAAATGGCACTTTAAGGGCTTAAAAATATTTCTTAAAAGAATAAGAATAGAAGTCTAATATTTATAAAGTCTAGATTGCTATGTTAGAGGTAGAGAATGTTTTTTTTTTCCTTTTGAACTGTATGTTCAAAGGTGTACAGTAAAGCTCTTTGCTGTTATTCTTAGACGCTGGAGAAATACATGAACTCGTCCGTCAGTCTCTTGTTACTGCATGCGCGTGTGCATGTGTTTGCACTTGTGTGAGGGCCCCTATCACTTACACTGAATTAGGTTATCTGTAGGCTTAGCAGGGGGCCCTAGTTTCAAATAGTGACGTGAAACATCTTCAGTGTTGTGTGCTAGAAAGTTCTAAGCTAATGTTTAATAAGCTTAACCAGATGAGTTATAACTCATGCATGTCAGTAGTGTTTGTGTGTGTGTATTTATGTTTATAGGCACAAACTATCTATAAAACCAATTTAAACATAACCTTTTAAAAGTTTATCAACAGATAATTAAGATTATTAGAAATATCACGCATTTATGTGTTTAATATATACCAATCTTTGTTTGATGTAGGTTGGAGCTGCACTTAGACCTGCCTTCCATGTGGATGCCCCTCCAAACGTGACCGCCAAAGCCTGCCAGGTGTGCTGCTTAAGGAGCATAATTATCCATAATCATGCACTTTTTTATGCTTTTACCTGCACATTGTTAAAGTATCATTTGACCCAGCAAACTGTTAACTCTAAAGTCAAGCATATTGTCGTTCACCAAGCATTCCAACTATGTTCTTTCTGTTGTACGCAAAGCAAACCTGTACAGTATTTTTCAACCTCTTGAACTCGCTTTAAACTAGTTTTAAAAAGCCTAGAGTTCATGGTTGTTTGCATGACCTAGTTTCTTCCCCATAAAGCTGCTCCAGTGGTGTTGCGTTCTGACATGACTCATTGTTGACCTTCAGGTCTGCAGTGCTTGGATCGCCAGTGGGGTCATCAGTGACCTGCGGGACCTGAGAAGGGTACATCAACTTCTTGCTTCCTCTCTGGCCAAAGTTCAGGTGGGGAGAGATGTTCCCAGTCAGCTCTATAATGAGAGCACCTTCACCATGGAGTCGCTGGCGGTGCTCAAAGCCTGGGCTGAGGTACTCAACACCATCACAGAACTGTTAAATAACACGCACCTCTTGCGAATAGTTGTTATTTGACTGTGGGGACGGACAGGATGATGCTTTACAAAGATAGCTTCTGCTATGCATATGTAACATGCACTGTGAAGAAAACGACTAGTAAAATGGTGGAAGAGCAAAAATATCTTTGTTATACTTGCAATGGCTTAGTTAAGAGATTTTATAGTAACTGCACAAATACATCTTAAAACTGTTAAATGACAGTATATTTTTAAATCCGGTCTACATTAGACATCTGGAAGTTGACTGGATTTACAAATATCTGTACATTTTAACATTTGTGAAATTAATAAATTCCATCCAATATTATAATCTTTATTGAAATTGAAGTCAAGTTTGGGCCATCTAAAAAAGTAATCTTCATGTAGTTTTTTGAAGAGAGAAACTTATTGAACATAAATAAAATCCGAAGAACTAATTGCTAATTACTGTTTGAAATGTGTACAGCATGGCATATCTGTGGGCAAGACCTGAAATGAACACATTCCAAAAAATAAAGAGCAAAATAAATATATGTAAACTGTATAAAACTGTTCGTCATTTGACCGTAAACTTTTTGAATAAATTCTTGCAATGCAAGAGAATGCTGTATTAGTGGAATTATATATTATTTTATAGAAGCAGAAAAATTATACTATTATTATTATTATTATTATTATTATTATTATTTTAATAATTATTATTGATATGCAAATTAAGGTTAATTCAATAATAACACAGTGATATTTCTCTGTTGCTTTAGTTTTTTTTATAAATAAACCATCATATAAGCAAACAAGTATTGCATTCAGATATGTTTCACTAATTTGATTTGTCTTTGATCTGAAAACAAAGCACACATAAATTCATGACCAGTAAAAAAATATATATATTTGTGGCCATGAGCTTTTTCCAAGTCACTGCCCAAAGGCAGGTGTGGCCAAATGTTGGATTATGCACCATCTGTGAGTGATTTTTAGAAATCAGAAAGCTATAATGTACCCTGAATGTATATGTGTCTTAACTCTGCAGGTCTACATCACAGCGGTGCAGGGCTCCAAGCAGAGGGACAGTTCGGTCAGTCATCATCATCAGCAGCAGCAGCAGAGTGAGGAAGCTGGGACTGAAGATCCAGCAGGGGCTGGTTTGCTCAAACTAGTTCAGACTGATCTGGCAACCCTAAGTCGCCTGTGGCTGGCAGCCCTTCAGGATCATGCCCTGCTCACACTGCCCCCACACTACTCTAGTCATCTTCCCTCCACAGGTCACTGCTCATGATTCTCAGGTTACACCACACAGTGTCGAATATCTATGCTATTGGTGGATCCGAAATGTTTATAGAAATGAAAGTAAAAGTAAAGAATAAGGTTAATATTAATTTAAAGGGTTACAATTTGTCTATAAACAATGAGATGATACAGGATAATTATAAAATGTAGTATAAAAATATTATAATGAAATACAACATTTTAAATTTTTTTTGGCAAAGCTAAAGTTTTGGCATCATTACTGAAGTCTATAGTCTCCCATGATCCTTCATTTTTGTATCTTGGCTTGGTGCTTGAGAAACTTTTTTTTACAACAGTTCCTATTATTAAGTTTAAAAACAGCTTCTCTGTCACGTTTGATAATTTTATTGCATTCTTACTGGGTAAAAGTATACATTTAAAAACAAATATAACTTTTACTGAGGCCAAGCATCTATTCTTAGTTCAGTAAACTAAATATTCTGCACTTTTGCCATTGTAAAACATGGCAGTATTGGAGTGATTATGTGATGATGTGATTGATTATTTTTTATTTATTATTATTGTGTGGTTTGTATTGTTCACACCTACTGTGTGTGTAAGTTCAAATTCTAACATGCATCTCTGTTTGTCAGGTGGCTCGTTTTACACTGCAGAGACGGTGGAACAGGCCCGTCCACATTACTACAGTGCCTGGGCAACCATTCTTCATGCCACTGCCCTCTGGCTCAATAGCACCGGCTTCATTGTGGTGGACGAGGGACCTGCAAACCTCTCCAGGCCCGTCACTCCCACCTCCATGGGCCAGTCCACATCGCTGAGCAACGTCAAATCCCCAGAGGACGTCAACACTGACCGTCTCCACCTCATCCTTGGTATTGAGCTTAGTTAATGCTTCCGCTTTCATAAAGTGGTTGTAGATCAATGTTTATAGAGTATATTGCTTTATAAAAGGTACACATTATTGCATTACTATCAGAATGACTAAAGTTAAGGTTATTTGTTACTATAATTGTATTAATTACAAATTAACTAATAACTAATTATTAATAACTTTATCAGTTAAAGTTATTATATATAAACATAGTTAACCTGCAGTTATATAGTATATAGGTGATGTCTGTGTAGATATTTAATGAAGTGTTTTAAGTGTATGTGTTGTCCTTGAAGTTCTCGGATGGTTGGCATCATCTCTTCACAGGTCTTGCATCTGATAGACATTCCCGGGTAGAAATAGGGAGCAATGAAAATAATTAGTGTATTTTTTTTATTTTTATATTTACATATCTTTGATATGTAAAATGCACACACTTATTTAGCAAAAATCTGAAAAAGCTCATTCACACATTCACTATAGACCTTTCCCTCAAAGAAATCAGGAAAGGGATCAAAAATGGTCTAAAGAGACTTATACAAACACCTGTTGTAAATGGGAATGTCAATGTGTCTCCCTCATCCCTATCATCTATGATGGACCAAAATATTATGTTAATTCTGGGTGTAAATATGGCTTTATTCTTAGTTATGTGAAATATGTTATATTTATTCTTTATTGTTGTTTATGTTCACTTTAATTCTCTCATTAGGAATCAGTGTGGAGTTTCTGTGTTCTCCTCATTCTGGAGACCAAATGGAAAACATCAATTCATGTCTTCAGGCTTTGCAGGCCTTATTGGAGGTGCCTTGGCCCCGTTCAAAAGTGGGCAATGATCAGGTATTCTACAATGTAGAGCATGCTATTACTCCAATTCATGTATGCTATGATTCAAATCAGGGGTCAGTTGCATAAACATATCAACCACCTTAAGATTTTCTCTAAAGACTAATTTGGCCAAATAGCAGGTAGCCAAGGGGTCTGGCTCTTTGAAGTCAAACGAGTTGTCAACCTTTTTTGGAAATGACTTGAAAAAAATGATGGCTGATCTGTATTTTTAAAATCTTAAAATAAGATTTGATCAAAAGTGACTGCAACAATGTTTAGAATACTAATTAAAAATATATAAATAAAATGATTATATAATAAAATAATTTAGAAGGCTTTCTGAAGGCTCATTTGGCATGTTAAATTCAAAACAAAACATTGCTGGTTTTAATGTATTTCAAATAAATTCTAAAATAAATATTATTTCTGAGCTCAAACAAACATACAGACAGCAGTTTTTTTTAAACAGTAGTATTTTAGCATTTTGCTAATATCATTGTATCAGTATTTTTATGTTTGTGTTTGTTATTTCTATAATTAAAAAATTAATGAACAAATGATCAGTTTGCCTTTTTTCCTAAATAACCCAGAATTCTCATTCTGCTTTAGAGATATTTCTGTTAGTAGAAACAATACTGGACTGATATGAATTGCACATTATGATCAAATCATGATTCTTTAAGAGATGCTGTTTCGGATTTGTCTTCCAGTGTCATTCGTGTGTTTTGATCTCAGTTTGTCTATGTTGTTCTCTCTTTAGGCTCTGAGTGTGGAGCTGCTCAGCGTCCTGCACAGGCTCATAGTCACTCGGGAATCTCCCAGCATTCAGCTGGCTGTGCTAGAACTGGTGCAGCAGATTATTTGTGCAGCTCAGGAGCATGTCAGAGAAAAACGCCACAGCGCAGAGGGTGAGTCTAAACCCAAAAGGCACCATGTAGTGCTTGAATAACCCTCTAAAGGTATCGTTCTTCATTGTGTTTAATCAGTGGACGACGGTGCGGCAGAGAAGGAAACGGTTCCTGAGTTTGGGGAGGGACGGGACACTGGTGGCCTGGTGCCAGGGAGGTCTCTCGTGTTTGGAGCACTGGAGCTGTGTCTCTGCACCCTTGTGAGGAAGCTTCCGCAGCTCAGCCCCAAGCTGACCGGCAGCCCCACGGGACGGGGAGGACAGACGTGCTCCCTCAGCGCCACTGACTGCAGACTCGTCACATCTGCTCTGGCCATCCTCTCTGAACTGCCCTCCATCTGTTCACCAGAGGGTAAGTGATCCGGAGAATTACTGAGGACATAAGAGCTTTCGGATTATGTAGAAAACACCCTCCTGCACACTTCATTTTAGTCCATTTTCATTTAGTCTACTTGATTTAGGATTCCCACAATTTTTTTCATACTGGATTTCATAGTTATGGAAAACAAAATACATTTCTTTATTTTTAATTTGTTTTTATTTTATGGAATATAGCAGTGTTTAATGTAGATGGTTTATATACAATTAAAACTAGCCTATATACAATTTAACTCCTGTCAGTTTCTGTTCAGTTCCAGTCCAGGAGTTTCTGTTATACAAAATAAGATCAGTTTATTTTATTTAAATCTTTGTTTTATTTTATAGAATATAGTTTTTAATGTATATTTATATACAGTTTAACCACTGTCAGTTTTTAATGAACAAAATTTAAATCCACCATATACTTTTTCTTGTTCTAGAAGCTGCTTCATTCATCACAATAGCGACACGTAGCTTTTCATGCTGACCTTATAGGGATAGTTCACCCAAAATTGAAAATCTGCTGTTAATTCACTCCCTCTTTAAAGATGCAAGTTCTTGTTTTTCTCTAGTAGGACATTAAAGAAGTGAAGTAGTTAATTGTTTTTTATCAAATGCATGTCAATGGCTACAATGAGCGCTTGAGTCCAAAAAAATTACAAATAAAGCAAAATGAACACCTGTGTCTTCTGAGGATTGAGGTCTTATGAGGAGAAACGATCAGTCTGTGCAAGAAACGAAACATTATTATCTTTAATCCACAACCTCATCAAACAACAGTGTGGAGTAGGGCTGCACAATTTTGGAAAAAATAACATAAATTTCCTTGATACATATTGCGATATTGAGTATAATTTTACCAGATGAAATTAATAGATCATTTTAGATTAAGATGGTTTTGTAGGAGAGTAACATCTCCATAAAATATAATAAATCAAGCACAAGCATTGATAAATACAGTTACAAATGTTAGAATTTAGTGAGCCTGAATGCTTTAAACTTGCTTGAAATGCTTACACTCATAGGCATTAAAATAACTTTTTTGGTAACTTTATGGGTAATTTTGCAATGATTCAACAAATCACATTTGTTTTCAAGTGTGGCTCCTAATCGATGGTCGATGCTGAAATTATATATTGTATAGCCCTAATGTGGAACACTAGCTTCAAACTTGTTTATGACTCTCAATTTTTGGTAGCCATTGAATTGTATTTTCACAGAGAAAGTTTTTAGTGTTCTGCTGAAGGAAAAAGTAATCTGCTTCATGTTGGATGGCTTTAGATTGAGAAATTTACAATTAAATTTTTTTTGAACTGTCCCCTTCAAATCGATAACATGTTTTTGTTCACGTTGTTAAAAAAAAAATCTGTGTTTAAAAAAAGTCAGCTGTGGTTGCCAGTATTTTACTGTATTATACGGTACAAACTGTCAAACAAATCTTTTTTTTTTTTCTTTTTTTTTAAACAACCATATTTTATTCATTCATAATGTTAATACACCAATGTTTTGAAGTGCTAACATCTAAACATCAAATCCTTTGTTACACAGACAAAAACACAACCATATGGTTATGAGAAAGTCATCTCATGAACCAATGCTCATATCAAAAAACTTTTCTCACAATATTAAAGTAATTAAAAAAAACATTGTTTATTGACATTAGATATAACGTATGACTCTAATGTACATAACTGATAGGGGGGGGGGGGGGATAAAAAGAACCATACTAATGTCAACAAAAAGCATAAAAAGGTAAAGTGTCATGCCAGGAATTCTGGGAAAATGAGCAGTTTACGGTTATTCACCATACATATTAAGAATACTTACTGTTAACAAGGTTACAGATTTACAGGTTTTTACAGGTGTTTACTAAAAATATCATGGCCATTTTTTACAGTGCACTGTGAAACATTCTTTCAGATGAAATGTCTCAGTTTTTTTTTCCACTGTAGTTAGATTTGATCACTGGAATGAGGTTTTGTTCATCCCTCTGCAGGCAGTGTGTCAGTGCTGCCCACAGTGCTGTATCTGCTGCTCGGGGTGTTGAGAGAGGCGGTGAAGGGCTCTGTTGGAGCTGAGAGTGGACAGCTGGTATCAGGCATCCTGCAGGCCCTGCGCACTCTTCTCACTTCTCCCATGAGCAGAGCTGAGAAGAGTCGTGGGGCCTGGACTCAACTGCTACAATGCGCACTGCACACACTCCTGGAGTCCTGGAGTACAGGTAATTCTCTCTCAGATCACAAATCACTGCATATTTTTCAGCATCTGAAATCACTCAAGGAGCTTTCTCATGGATTGTCTTGAGCAGATAAAGTGGAGCCTGGAGTAGATGAGGTCACCATGTTGACATTGCTCACCATCTTCCTGCTGTACGCCAGTGCTGAGGTCACCTCTGTGGAGCCACTGCAGACCCGCTGCATCCAGACATTCAGAGCCAGTCTGGACTCTAAAGACCCCGTGGTGAGTGAGAAGGGCAATTATAAAAGATTATTTTATCAAATTAATTCATTCTTTCTCTGAAAGGACTCCATAAATTACAGATGGTGTGATGGTGTTTGTTGTTGTTTTTTTTTACAAAGTATCTGCATTTCAAATAAATGCTATTCTTCTAAATATATCTACATTTTTGAGAGAAAAAACATATTAAGCAGCACAGCATTGTTAACATTGGTGCTCATGAAACATTTCTTACTATTATTAAATCGGCATATTAGAATGATTTCTGAAATGATCATGTGAAACTTAAGTAATAGCTGCTAAAATTGTTTGAAAAAATTATATTATATTATATTATATTATATTATAAACATAAATGTAGCCTTGGTTTCAAAACATTTAAAAAGATCTTGGCAAGCCCCCAATTTTTAAACAGTAGTTCAATTTGCTGTTATAATTTGTGCATGATATATTTATTGACTATGTATGTTTTATTATTCCTCCATTAGGTGCTGAGCAGGAGTTACCAGTTGCTAGTATCTTTATTTCAAGGTCCAGCGCCAGTAGCAAGGCCATTTATTCTGGCTCTAGGTGGCCGTCTGGTGTCTCAGCTGGAGGAAGCTGAAATGAGTCGTCCTCAAGGCCCAGCAGAGCTACAGGCCGTACAAGATGCAATCCGAGCCCTGGAAGCACTAGTGTTTGCTGCTGACGAAACTCACCGTAAGTCTCTGGCAGTGTTCCCAAACTACAGTTAAGATCAAAATATTAAGAACTGATTGGTTCTAAATATCTTTATTTAAACCTTAAAGGGATATTGTTTAAAAATGAAATCATCATTTATGCACCCTCAAGTGGTTTCAAAACTTTGAGTATCTTTTTTGTTGAACACAAAAGAAGATATTTTGAAGAATGCTGGTAACTGGCAATCATTGATGTCTATAGATGGCCACCGACATTCTTCATGTTCAACACAAGAAAGAAACTCCAATTTTTTGCAATAATTGAAGGTTGAGTACATGCCAAAACAAAAAATCATTTTTGAGCAAACTATTCCTTTAAGGAAAATATTACAGTGAACCGGTTTCCACATGGTATTAGCATGTATGCAAACGTGTAAATTGGGATGCTTTTGATTAAAGTTTGCTTTTATTAGGATAACCTGATAATCAAATGAGTGCGTTTTATCCATGCAGGTCCTCAGCTGGTCGCTGTGCTCCTGCCGATCCTCATCTCTCTCCTCTTAGATGAGAATGCTTTGGCGTCGGCTCCGGCAGCCTCACGCTCGCTGCACGAATCTGCCTTGAGAGACCTCATGCGCATCGGCCCCCAGCACTCAGCTGTCTTAAAAGCGCTGATGGCCTCCGCTCCGCACATGAAAGCCAGACTGGAAGCAGCAGTCAAGGGGAACCAGGAGAGCGTGAACACTAAAGCACAAGCACCTCCAGTCATCAGCAAAAACACACCCAGCATTCAACTGAAGATCAATTTTCTCTGAATCCAGTATTACGATAGATATGACTGAGTGAATGTTTTAATCAGTTGTTTTAACGATAAATCACTTTAAAACTTGTGTCGTTTAGTAATTGTAGTCAGTTTCAGAAGTGCATTAACCTCTATGAGGAAATTAATACTTCAAGAAAGCAAGGAAATGTGTTTTACAGGAATTGGCTCAATCATGGTAGTGAATTTATATATTCCTTTTTGTTAGTTTTAATGATGAGCTTGTTAACAAGCTTGAGTGGTTTTCTCTAACTTAGACATCATGCATTTTTGTGATGTGTTTTATTATTGTCTGTTTAAAGAATGCAAATCCTTAATTTCTCATTGACATGCTGCATTTCACAACTCAGTCTAGTTTTATGCATACGTATACAGTTATACACATTGTCTAATAGTTTTAATTGCTTAAAGATAGATACATGGGTTGTGTATATTTTTATAAGAAAGCATTACATAGAAATGCTTGCATTGTATCACTGCACTGATACGTCTAATATAACTGCACTATGTTTGTATGGAAGGCAATTTCTACTGCATAAATCCTGTATGTGCTAAGTCTAAATTGACATAAAAACTCTTATTTTAGGATATAAAAGCTCTAAATGACATTACTGTATAATAATAATAACCTTGAAACTGAAGAAGGTCATGAAGTCAGTTTTACGTTAAGAATTGTTACTTTTGATGTCTATTTAGAGTAATGTGTAATATTTATTAGGATTTGGTATGTTTTTTTTTTTTGCCATAATCATGACTATCTTATATTAGTTTTTTTTACTTTACCTTAACTGATTATACACTTTTTTTCTTATTACAACTTAATTTTAATTTCTATCTCGTAATAATTATGATTTCGCACCTCATAATAATTTTATAATGTGACTGAAATGGGTTTTCATACATTCAAAATAGTACTTAAATTTGTTTGTATTCAGATTATGCATGCAAATCTGTGTTGGTGTCATTTATTACATTTAATCATTTTACACTTCTGACATGCAGTTTAAGTAATAGACTGATCATAAATGAGCAAGAACATTAAATAAGCAGCAAACTATTTAATACACTAACATACTACAAACAAAGTTTACAATGCAAGAAATACAAATATAAAATGCAATTTCTAACAAATATTCTGTAGACTTCAGGTGCTGCTTTCTGCTAGAAGCAGTGATGATCAATACAATTATGCATTTGTAACCTTACCATACATTTTGTATTGTGTAAATTGTACAGATTATATAATAATGCAAAAATAACATTTATTTTCTGGTTATATTACAAGAATAAAATCTAGATTTGCTTCAAGAGTCTCTGTTTTTACTTTACAGTGAGACCTGGAAGGGACATTCAGTTTTCCTCACTGTGCATAGTATGTCCAAATTTGGATATGTCTGGCTTGTTAGGATTTATCGATAAAACGCATAATGCGTTGAAGTAGTTTTGGCATATGCTTTAACCCATTATAACTGGATTGATATTTCAGACAGTCAGAGTCTCTGTTCACTTTGTACAATTTCGCAATCCAGGTGAATGAATGATCTGTTTTCTGTCGACCTCGTTGGCTGTAAATGAAGGCGAGGTGTTTTAGCGCCCCCTGTCGCTGAACCGCATCGCTGCGTGTTCCTGACCGCTGCTGCTGCCGCGGAGCCTCGTGATATGCGGAGCCTCGACTAGTTCTCTCGTCTGCTCTCCATTTCACTCAATATTTCACCCGTCGCCTTCCCGTTCACTTTGACCTCTACCATACAACCAGCAGAAGCGGGGGGAATGAAGCAATATTCACATCTCGCCGTCTGACACAACTTCATTCCGAGACGAATTCTGCCCACCCTGTGTGCGTTTTCTCGTCGTTCGGCGATAAACGGTGAGTGTGTGTTTCGGCAGAGGGTTCGTTTCTCTGCCTCAGAGACGCGTTCAGGCCTCGGGCTTCCACTCAAATTTAGCTCGCGGATTTAGTGGTAAACAGGAGGCCGCTGTTGTGTACCTTTGTTTTTTGTTTTTTAAACGTAAATTGTTTTCAGACCTGTTGTATGGATAGATGGTAAACATATTCCTTCGTTATTCAAATAAAGTAAATGAAGTTTGGGATTAATTAGGTCTGTCGAAGTGAAGCTAACAGGACGCATTTTAGCTAACGTAATCCCGGCTAAATCTCGCTTTCACAGCCGTTTATTGGTGGTTTTACTGTGAAAACATATTGTCAAATATAACTTTAACGAGAAATTAAACGTTTGTAGCGTCTGTCATGGCGTTTAAGCTAACATAAGCTGTTTGAACTCCAGAAAGAGGCCATCAGGACCATATTGGACGTTAATATATTATTATTTCTTTGCTTAAATTGTTTCTGTAACGAACAGTCATGGGTATTTCGTGTGATGTCGTTATGCTGTTCAGGGTGAACCGTTTTCAGGTTTAATTCGACTGTTTGTTCACCTGGTCTGATCTCAGGATCGTGTTAGATGGCAATACATTAAGTTAAACAAGCGACATTATTATATCGATCAAACGTATTGTTGGTGACCTGTTAGCGCTCATAGGTGCCGTGTGTGTTCACTTGAAAGGTGAGTTTTTACTGTGTTGTTGTATAGGCTGGTGACATGATGACATCGACTGCAATCAAGTTGTTTTTTGACTCCTTAGTCAGCTGCACTGGCAGAAAGTCAAAGAACATCATTAGAATCATGTTTGTCCGTGAAACATCAAATGTGCTGAGTGTAAGAGCCACGGATAAAGTTGAATTGATCTCTATGCTGTAAGAACAACAGCAGACTAAATATACTTTAGTAGTTACATTTAATTATAGTTGAACCTAATTTACTCTTAGACATTTTAAGAAGTCTAATTTTCGTTGTAAAAAACTTTAAAAGTTAGCATGTGTGTAAATGTGGTGCTCACAATAAAAAAAAAAATATTCAGAAGCGAAACTAAAAAAATTGGGGTTTGATACATGTCACATTACTTTCCAAATTCATATGATTATAAATCGTGTGTGTAATATGCAATGAAACATTTTTTTTTTAACCATCCAAAACAATGTTTTGTGCTGGGCTGAATGTGAATGTATGTAGATACTTGTGATTGTATTTTGTTATATTCGACAATCATAATGACTTATGAAATGTGTTGAGTTCAAACGATGCAAGGAATTCCCATGTTGAACACACAAACTCATTCCAATGCCTGTATTTAAATGTAGCAAACAACATTTTTGTTATGATGACAGGAAAAAACTGAGATACAGAGCTTTCTGTCAGTTTTATGGTCACATCTTGTGACATCATGTCCTGTTTTGGTCTGTGTTGTATTCATATTTTCAGTTGAACTGCACCAGAGTTGGTTTGGTAGGGACTGATCCCTCTTTCCAGCAGTCAGGTTTTGCTTGTTAACTACATTTATGTTAACTACATAAACGGAGAAATTGCATTAGAGTTGTTTTTAATCAAACCAAATATTCAGGGTGAACTATCCCTTAAAGGCCTTAGAAATGTATGTATCAAATACAGTATATTGGGGTTTAATAAGTTTTAGTTAAACTACAAACAGAACCTTAACAATAACTTCATATTATGAAGTTCAAGTTGTATGTTATTGGTCTAGTGGACTTATAGACTGGGAATGAACGGATCTATTAATTTGAAAATAGCATAATTACAGTAAACTTTCTGAGTTCTCTATCCAAGAGAGAGTGTATCCCAGGGCTATGGCATCAGAACATGTTTTCAGAAGTCTAGTATATTGGATGCATTGTTTGCTTCACAATGGTCCAGTGTTACTGTTAAAAACAGGTTACAAAACCAGAAAGAGCAACTTAGAATATGTTCTCTCACAGATTAAGGAGTTGATTGGTGCAAGAATTCGCTATAATTGTATAATTTAATTACAATCAGGCGATTTTCATAGTTAAAACTCATTAGGGTGTGTTCACAATTGGCAGGTTTGGTTTGATTAAACTGCCATGGTATGCATTTGCTCTGTTTTTGCAGTTCATTTGAATAAGTGTAAATGCAGTGGTGTGGCCAAAATCCCACCTTCTCATTACGCTTCCAAATAAACTTGTGTTTCGGCTGAAATATGAACAACATATACCAATGAGTAATCAAACCAAAAAGGACATAACTTCATAAGATGCGACGATTAAAAGATGTAATGTTCAAACATACCTGTTTTTTGTTGTGATTGTCACCATGTTTCTCATTACAGCAGGCATCTGAAACGCATATTCTTGAAACACATCTTAATTTTTTTTAAAGGAATTCTTGATAGTTTTATTTTTTGTAGTTATAGTAGTTTATTTATATAGCACGTTTTTTACAACACATCATTGCCCAAAGTGCTGAACACTTTCACACATTTATATGCATTTCGTGACTTGACTGTCTTTAGTTTTATTTAAAAATGCCAGCATAAACGCTAATTACACTACGACAAAATTTTCAACAAGCTGTGTGATTTTTTTTATTTTTTTTTTATTTATTTATTTATTTATTTATTTATTTTTTTCTCCCCCCATCCAGTAAAAGTGTGGATTATGCCCTAAACACTTGCTTTGACTGTCAAGTTCAACAGGACATTCTTCCCGAATCAAGTTAGCCTCTTAATCTGTTGATAAGTGGATCTCTCTGTTAGCCTCTAAGAAGGTGGTGTATCCATTTGAAGCCTGTCTGCCGCCACCCGGGCAGTAAGGAAGGACAGACTTTTGCTACTTTACATAAATCTGCCATTCTAATAAATTTATCCCAATGCTTAGCTCAGCTTGTCTGCTTTAGAAAAGTGCTGGTCTTTAATGGTTTGTTTCTCAGAACAATAAAAGCTTAGTAATTCTCAGTTTGTGTTGCCTGCTATGTGTCTGTGAAGAGCTGGGCTGTTTGGGCCACACACTGTGAGTCATTGATGAACTATTCATCATGCGAACTGTTTGTTGGCCAGGCTTGCTAATCAGCTAATCACACCGATTTCTTTCAGTGCTTTGATTACAGGCAACAGTTCATCATGTTTATAGTCTGATTTACCCCTATTAGTATACCTTTCAAGTGCATATATCTTCAAAGAGTCATCTACTCCACCCGGTTCATTATTACCCAAGAGTTATCATTCAATTACTCAAGAGCTGCGTTTTCAGCTCGGCACCAAAAGACACATCATCAAGTGGGAGAAGGTGAAGCTTGGAGCCCGAGGCATGTTAAGTGTTGTATCCCAGATGTCATTTGTACACTCATATTTTGTTTTGTTTTCTAACAAAGCTGAAGACTTGATGAGACTTCAAGAGGACCAGTGACTGCCCCTGTTCATTTCTCTCCTGCTTCTGGCGGGGTGACTGGGTGTCGGGTGGATTGGGAAGTGGGGCATCATGGCGGACGTGGACCCGGACACATTGCTGGAGTGGCTGCAGATGGGACAGGGCGATGAGCGGGATATGCAGCTCATCGCCTTGGAGCAGCTCTGCATGCTGTTGCTCATGTCCGACAATGTGGACCGCTGCTTTGAAACGTAAGTGTACTGTTATGCTGATGCTGTGCCAGTTTTGGTAAGAGTTTATTCTGTGGTGTACTTACTCAAATGGGATCAAAGTAAATCTATAATTTTATTGTTGTACCAAATGTAAATGCCATTATGGCTGAGAATGGTAAATAAAAGCAAAGTCTTATAAAGATTTTAGTTTTTACTTTAATCTTTACATCATAGTATGGAGGATGTCATTATAAATTATACATGTCATATGCAAAATAAAAGTTTAGAAAGAATGAGTAGGGCTCAAATTTACAACTAATAGATTTAGTTGTTTTTGATGTTATGAGGATTTATTTTGTCTTTTGTATAGTCTTAAAAGTAAATATTCTTTGTATGATTAATTTTCCAATACATGGAAAGATGGAAAATATCATGCCTAAACAATTTACAGTATGCAAATCAAGCAGAGTTATTTTTAAAGTTTTAAACTTTCAGGTGTGTAAATCTACAGATGTGTCAAGCATTGATAGAATCTTATTAATATATAAATGTTGTAAAAATGTACAATGTTAAGAATCAGCTGCAACCATAATGTCACAAAATTTGGCAAATTTTGGATGAATGCATCTTTTTTCAACTCCATGCAATAAACAACAGAAGCCAGAAAATGTAAATATGAAATTATATGTATGGGGAGGGCAAATAATTTTTTTTTTCTTTCTCCCCAATTCAAATTTATAAGTACACACATTTACATAGCAACTCGCTCTAACATGCATATTAAAGGGTTAGTACTAGATTGGAGCAGTGTTTACCTGTCTTGACTATTATAAAAAAAATACAAATGGTGGTTTTATCACTTCTGAAACTGCATTGACCTGGCAGTCGAGACAAGGAAGCCACTATAACTGTTAAAGAGAACCAAGACAAACATGGAAGCACCTTGGTTGTGTGGGAGTGTTTTTTTTTTTGTTTGTTTTTTTTTTTAAATGTTGATGACCAAGCTTGGTCACAAGTGGTTTGTTAAAAGCTGTAGTTCAGGAGGATGGTTACAAGAAGAGGAAATGAGGCAAACCTCTTTAACCCAAGCACATTGAACTGTATGAGCAGGTTTTTTTGCATAAAGTTCGCTCGTGTAAATAAAGCCTCCTATTTGTATATATAGACTGTTAATTGTCATTAGTAATGATAATACTTTTAACTGAATGTCATTTGAGGAAAATACTGCATGTTACTTAAGTAAAAGGCTGCTAACTTTGACAGATTTGTTTACCTATCAAGAGCTGGTGACAAGCATATTGGATGTCATTTTCTGTCGTTACCTACATGTATAATTTTGTCACATCTTCATTTTATTTCATCGCATATCACCATTGTACTCTCTCCAGCAAGTTAATCATGTATCTGCAGTGTCCCTCCATATTGTGCAGCCCTAAAATATACCATTTCATTTCACTCTGACACTGCTGTCTTGCCGCCGCAGGTGTCCTCCACGGACGTTTCTTCCAGCGCTGTGCAAGATCTTTCTGGATGAGAGCGCACCAGATAATGTGCTGGAAGTGACAGCCAGAGCCATCACCTACTACCTGGACGTGTCCGCTGAATGCACTCGCAGGATTGTGGGAGTAGATGGAGCCATCAAAGCCCTGTGTAACCGGCTGGTAGTGGTGGAGCTCAACAACAGGACCAGCAGAGATCTGGCTGAACAGTGTGTAAAGGTAGATATTATTATATTGTTTTCCTTGACTTGAAATGCTTTCTCAGTTTGCTCCACGAAGTTAATTGAGTTCCATAAAGTTGCAGTTGTTTCTGAATGGTAAATTCCATGATGCATGATGGCCATACCATATATTGTCTCTTGTCATCAGGTTCTGGAGCTGATCTGCACTCGGGAGTCTGGAGCTGTATTTGAAGCAGGAGGACTGAACTGTGTGTTGAGCTTCATTAGGGACAGCGGTCATCTTGTGCACAAAGACACATTGCACTCTGCCATGGCAGTAGTTTCTCGCCTCTGCAGTAAGATGGAGCCACAGGACTCTTCCCTTGAGACATGCGTGGAGTCCCTCTCTAGTCTGCTGAAACATGAAGACCATCAGGTAGTGCATACATCTTCTTTTTGTAAAAGAATAAACCCTAAGTTGTTGAGATTTTTACACTATTTGTAGTTTAGTTTTGTCTCCATAGTAAAGGAACTATGTAAAGACTTAGTCAAATGACATTCAGTTGTTAGATGAAGAACATATCATTGGTGTCATCCACAGGTTTCTGATGGAGCTCTGCGCTGCTTCGCTTCACTGGCGGACCGGTTTACAAGACGTGGAGTTGACCCAGCCCCTTTAGCCAAGCATGGACTGACAGAAGAGCTGCTGTCCCGTATGGCTGCAGCAGGAGGTACTGCATCTGGACCCTCCTCCACCTGCAAGCCTGGCAGGACCTCTAGTGGAGCCGCTCCATCTGCTGCAGACTCAAAACTGAGCAACCAAGTGTCCACCATCGTCAGCCTGCTGTCCACACTCTGCAGAGGCTCACCACTTGTCACACATGTAAGATGTACATTCACAGAAACATTCTTGCCGTTTGCTAAATGTAACAAGTACTGTGTGCTTCCTCTGCTTTGTCGTAACAGAACATTTCTGAAATGTATTGAAATTCCAGTATCAGCTGTTTACATTTTTAAATATTTGTTTGCCATCCTCCTTTAGGATCTTCTGCGCTCAGAGCTGCCCGACTCTATGGAGAGTGCTCTACAGGGGGATGAACGATGTGTGCTGGACACCATGCGGCTAGTGGACTTACTGCTGGTGTTGCTCTTTGAGGGTCGCAAGGCTTTGCCCAAATCCACAGCTGGGTCTACTGGCCGCATTCCTGGTCTGCGGCGTCTCGACAGCTCTGGGGAGCGCTCCCACCGACAGCTTATTGACTGTATACGCAGCAAAGACACTGATGCTCTCATTGATGCCATTGACACCGGTGGTAAGTGTTCAAGTAGTGCATGCATAGTTCATATTTGGGTTTAGGAGGGGTAGTGAATGACGGCAGTTGCTTTGTAGTTGCATCCTGAGTGACTTGTGACTTCTCTTTTTCCTCTCCAAGCATTTGAAGTGAATTTCATGGATGATGTAGGACAGACTCTCTTAAACTGGGCGTCTGCATTTGGAACGCAAGAAATGGTAAGTTAGTTAGTTTAGTTATTTTTTTGGTCCCACATGCAAGACATTGCCTTCAGACAATGCAACAGCATTAGCAAACAAACAGCAGATTTGTGAATAAAGGTTACATGCTAAATTTAGGACAGTGTTATTCTAATGTTGCACAATACGGTTATGTGGAGAAAACATGGCTGAATAGGCGAGATTGTAATTCTGGCTAACACGCCGGCAGCAGCAGTGCTTCAAATGCCATGCATAATGAAAACTAATACAGTCTGATTTCTTGACCCTCTTGGTCTGGTGATGGCTTGTGTAAGTAAGAGGAATGAGGTCAGTGTAACAGATGAACATTGTTTTCTGATGATGGTGCAAGATCTCACACGGTGTTCTGACTGCTTTAGGTGGAGTTCCTCTGCGAGAGAGGAGCTGATGTCAATAGAGGCCAGAGGTCATCCTCCCTGCACTATGCTGCCTGTTTTGGCAGGCCACAAGTAGCCAAGGTAAAGTTTTTGTCATTTGACTTTGTGTATTCATTATATCTTTACATTCATTTTACAGTTAGTGTAATTTCCTATGTGTGTAATGGCATATGTTTTTCCAACAGACTCTATTGCGCCATGGGGCCAACCCTGACCTAAGAGATGAAGATGGGAAAACTCCATTAGACAAAGCTAGAGAGAGGGGACACAGCGAGGTTGTAGCAATTCTTCAGTCTCCTGGTGAGTCTGTTAACATTGGTCTCTACTTCATGACATTTCAGCTAACAACTGAATTTAAAAAATCATTAAAATATGACTGTTTAAAAAAAAAAACAATAACCTAATGTGTAAACAATTTTATGCTGATTTACTCTGAAGCTCAATTGTACTATGAGAGCATTGCTTTTGTTTTGTTTTTTTTTTATCGACTCGCAGTAGTGTGGATTTAGGATAGCAGATGGAGTAGTGCATTTTGTGGTTATACTTGTCATAAAATTAACACCAATATTGCTCAGCATTAATATAAAAATGGTGATTTAATAAAAATGATT
>CAIGQW010053273.1:7712044-7732050 GCA_903798125.1 Danio choprae
TTTTTTTTTTTTTTTTTTTTTTTGTAATCTTTAGTTATTTGAAAGTAAGATTGAAATTTATAAAATTTAATCCTTGAAGTATTTACAATATAATTAGTAATAGTTTTTAATAATGTTCCTCATTTGTTCGCTTGTTTTATACAATGAATTCATGTAAAATTGTGTAAGCCTTAATTTTAGTTCAGAATTGCCCTAAAAACATTTAAATATAGAAAATTCATGTTAGTGTTTCTGTAATTAGCTTTTTTTTTTGTATTGACATTTCATTTGCTGCCTTTCCATTTTCAGAACTAATATTGGGGAAAACATCTTGTTTTTATAGTTGTAGTCACTTTTTTTTTATATCGAGATACGTCCTGCACAATTGAACAGTTCTGTGAATATTAACATGATTCTAATTTCTGCCATGATTTGCATATTTCAGCCATTTAAAGCATGTTGAGCCTGTAGAGCAAGCTTTTTCAGTTACCTGCTTATTTTGTTCTTTTTGTAGACTAATCACAGTTTTTGGGTTTTGTTTGCAGCTTCTCCACTTATGGGTGCGCAGAGCTTTCCTAACCTTACAACCACTGGTACCACCTCAACTGTTACAATGTCCACTTCCATAGTAACCAGCAGCAATAATGTAGCCACGGCAACTACAGGTTTGTCCGTCGGCCAGTTGCTCAGTAACACGCTGACGACCAGCCTGACCTCTACATCTAGCGAGAGTGACACAGGTCAGGAGGCTGAGTTTTCCCTCTATGGTAGGCCATATTACATTTATTATTCGCTTACACATAAACTATCTCTCATCCTGTCTTGTTCCAGTGTTTAAAATTTAAACCACACTGAACTGAACTAAACTGAACTTCAACTCTGATATCTGGACTTTACTAGAACTATGTTAAGCTGCTTTGACACAATCTACATTGTAAAAAGCGCTATATAAATAAACTTGAGTTGAATAGTATGTCTGCTGTTTTTTTGCAGATTAATTACTAATTTTATGTTTTTGCTTATTAACTAACATCACAGTCTAGTTCTCTGAATTGAAAAAAATTTTTATTTGCAGCATGAAACCTAATTCTTTTCATTGGCTTTCATTTGCTCAGACTTCCTGGACAGTTGTCGTGCCAACACTTTGCTTGCAGAGTTGGATGATGAAGAAGATTTGCCGGAGCCAGATGATGACGATGATGAGAATGAGGATGACAATCAGGAGGAACAGGAGTATGAGGAAGTTTTGGTACGGTCCAGGGTCAACCTTGGTTACCACGTTCATATTCATAGGGTAAAACCTGTTGTAGTTTCAATAATAGTACAGTGAAGATCCTTAATTTTTGGTTTTCTTGGTGTTCTCCTCTCTGATTACTTGAAATTTGGTGTTTGGTTTATTTTTAGTTTGGTAAACAGTGGTGAATTTCTTGGTTAGGAATGTATTTGGTGTTCCTATTTTTTTAATTCTTTATACATTTATTTGGTTTTTATGCTCGTTTACCAGCATGGCTCCTCTGTGTAGCATGTCTTCAGTTAGTTGAAATATGTCTCATATTTTTGAGCAGTTGAGCATTAGGTGTAAGAGAGCTTTACTGCTTTGCTTTAAAGGAGGAAGAGGAGTATGAAACCAAAGGGGGTCGACGCAGGACCTGGGATGATGACTTTGTGCTGAAAAGACAGTTTTCTGCTTTAGTACCTGCATTTGACCCTAGACCAGGCCGGACCAACGTCCAGCAAACCACTGACCTGGAAATCCCTCCACCAGGTACTGTATCTGTTAGGTTACAGGTGTTTTTCTAATAATTTTCTGTCAAGTGGCTTCATTTTACTAGCGTTTCAATTATAGTACACTACGTAGAAATGTTCTGTTGGCACATTATATGAGCAAATGCTGAAAAAGACTGCCTTTGCATAGCGCAAGCATGTGCTTTCCATGTCTGTTGTGAAAACCTCTTTACATTGTGCGGTGACTTTGACTTGATGGAACAAGCTTTTGTTTTTTTTCTTTTGATATTTTTGCCCATTTTTATCTTTTGGCCAAAAATGCTATTTTCGCCTGTGATAATTGGCAGCCAAAAATTTGGTGCCTCTCTATTAAATACTGTTATATGTTGTAATATTTTGAAATGGCACTTAATTTTTTGATACTTTTTATTGTTTTTATATTCATTTTAGTTTAAATTGGGGGGGGTTTTCAGCACACAAATTTGTTGACTGCTGAGTCGATCACGGCTAATGTGAAATGCATATGTCTATTGTGCTTGCAGGAACACCTCGCTCAGAGGTACAGGAGGAGGTGGAGTGCACTCCTTCACCTCGTCTGGCTCTCATTTTGAAAGTAGCAGGTCTAGGAACTACTCGAGAGGTAGAACTGCCTCTCACCAATTACAAGTCCACCATTTTCTATTATGTCCAAAAGCTTCTCCAGCTGTCATGCAATGGTGCTATTAAACCTGACAAGCTCAGACGCATCTGGGAGCCTACGTATACGTGAGTCCATTGTTTCACAGTTGTTTTTGTGTCAACACAGTCATGTTTAGACACCTGCTAACAAACATTGTTATTTTGCAGAATAATGTATAGAGAATTGAAGGATTCTGATAAAGAAAGAGAGAGCGGAAAGATGGTAATAGCACATTTTTAACATCTCCTCTTCCCTCAATCTCTCTACCTATCCTCTTTTCATTCACTATCTTCAGCTCATTGAAATCTTGGCTGTGATTTTTATTTTATTTTTTTTTCTGTGGCTGTCCCCAATGGTAATTGCTCCCTCTAAGTAATCTGTCTGTCAATCGCCACTAACCTTTAAGCCAGGAGACTGTGATGACCCCCAGTGGTATCTATTGTTAAATGCACGGGCCTCTTTAGTACTGTAATGCATGTGTATTGCGTGAGACTTTACAATCAGGAAAGACCAACATTTGGTTCTTCCTGTTGTAGGGTTGCTGGTCTGTAGAGCATGTGGAACAGTACCTTGGCACAGATGAATTACCAAAGAATGACTTGATAACCTACATGCAGAAGAATGCAGACTCAACTTTCCTGCGCCACTGGAAATTAACCGGCTCTAATAAAAGTATTAGGAAAAACAGAAATTGTTCGCAGCTCATAGCTGCATACAAGGTATAGAATGGCATCGGATGTGCATATATATACATACCATCTTTATTTTCCCTTCTGTTTTTCAAGTATTTTCCTCTTTCTTGCTTGACTGTCACTTGTGTAGCCACCTGTTAGACAGTTGTTGCTGTCCTTTTGTATATTTTATTGGCTAAATGGGTGTAAATGTCGTACCATGAAAGTTTTAGCTGTCATTGTGGACTTTATTCTCTATTTGCTTTGATTTGTTTTTGTTGTTGTTGTTTTTGTCCATAAACTGTATAATTGTGTTAGAACTGCATTGGTGTAGGTCTGCTGAGAGGATTAAAAGAGATTTGGGAGTAAAAATTAGGGGTAGATTGTGTTAATAATGCTTGTATGGTTTGCAGGACTTCTGTGAGCGTGGCTGCAGATCTACAGGCCTGAGTTCAGGGACGCTGTCCACCACGCAAAGCTGTGATATCCTAAGTGCTGCAAGAGAGCAGGCTCAGGCTAAAGCAGGCTCGGGTCAGAGCGCTTGCAGCATAGAGGATGTACTGCAGCTCTTGCGCATCCTCTTTACCATCGGAGGAGAACCTACATCCGGACGCACACTACAGGAAGGTAAGCAACTCGTCCTCACAGCATTGTATCAATCTTTTTTGTTTTTTTGTTTTTAAATGTATTATTTGTCTATAATTCACATTTATTTGTGCAGATGTGGAAGAGCTACAGTTCAATGCATCACCTGAGGAATTCACCAGCAAAAAAATTACAACCAAAATCCTGCAGCAGATTGAGGTAATTTGACAAGTTTTAGTTATGCATTGTTTATATGATGTAGATTCAACACTGTTTAAAAGTTTACGGTCAGTTAGGTGTTTGTTTGTTTTTTGTTTTTTGCCTTTTTATTGGCTAACACTTCTGTCCATTTTTAAAATGCCTTTAGAGCACAAAATAGACAGTTAAAAATATATGACCAAATCATTTTGAACCAATTTTATTGCACTGCTCTTTGGAATACTTATCTCATTGGTCTGTCACGATTCACGACATTCCAAGGTATGTTTTTTTTTTTTCCAGACAGCTGAACAGCTGAAACTAATAACACAGACTTCTCTGGGTACATTGAGACTACCCTGAGACTACTAAAAAATAAAATCCTAAAAATTAGGCATGATTGTTTTTAAGTGCCATGCTGATTTTACACTAAAATGAACATTATTTCTAATCATTTTAAAAGCTTTTTTTGTCAAACAAACCAAACAAGAAATCTGACTTGAATTACTCTGTACACAATACAGACCACACACTAACAATACACCTTGATTAAAAGTACATAATTTTAGTTCATTTGTCCTGTTTTTTTTTGTGTGAGGTTGTGTAAAATACATTCTTGAATAATATTATGAAATATTAATGCCAGTAAATTATTATTCTTTACTTATTTTAAAAGGCATTTTCATAAGTTTAAAAACATTTTGATGATATTTGTCTTTCAGGAGCCACTGGCTCTGGCTAGTGGGGCTCTCCCAGACTGGTGTGAGCAGTTAACCAGCAAGTGTCCTTTCCTCATACCCTTTGAAACCCGGCAGCTTTATTTTACCTGCACTGCGTTTGGAGCCTCCAGGTCTGTTCTTATATTCTTTAATTCATTTATGTATATAAAAAAAAAACCTGAATATTACTAAATCTGTAAAACAAAGATTTGAGAATCTGCGTATCTCCCTAGGGCAATTGTTTGGCTCCAGAACCGAAGGGAAGCCACTATGGAGCGTTCCCGGCCATCCACGACTGTCCGCCGTGATGATCCCGGAGAGTTCCGTGTCGGTCGGCTTAAGCATGAGCGTGTCAAGGTGCCTCGAGGAGAGAGTATGATGGAGTGGGCTGAGAGTGTGATGCAGATACACGCTGACAGAAAGTCTGTACTGGAGGTAAATCACAAAGTAATGTTTTTGGGAAAATAGTGTTTGATGCTCAGTGGCACTGATAGGCCTGTCTTAATTTGATGCTTAAATATGTCTCTGACTATTTGATAAAGACTATGGGGTTGTTGAACGCATGATTTTGAATGGCAGATAAATGGTATAATGTGTGCAGTTATTTTTTGATAAAAGCTAAAGGTCTTAGCCACATTAGTTCTATATCACTGTCAAATGATCTTAGTTATTTTACGGACTGCAAATGTCAGAAAATCAAATCAAAACACAGTATTTTGTATGAGATTAAACTAGTCCTATTCATATGCACTGTTTGAGGACAAACATAGTATAAGCGTAATATTTGACTTTGGTTTGAATTATTAGAAAACTCTACGCGGCCAAGTTTTTTTTAACATTCATTCTGCCTCGCTTCATGACCACATCACCACCTCTGTCAATTATTCCTTGCATAACTAATGGTCATCTCGCCCAGGTGGAGTTTCAGGGGGAGGAGGGCACTGGTCTCGGACCCACCCTGGAGTTCTATGCTCTTGTGGCGGCAGAGTTTCAAAGGACCTCCCTTGGCATCTGGCTCTGTGATGATGACTTCCCAGATGATGAGTCACGTCAGGTAAGCACTTCACAACATCTTTAGCTGTTTCACATTAAGGCACTAGCGCAGGTAAGTCTGGCGTTTCACTAACTTTTTTTTATTGTTTATCAGGTGGATCTGGGCGGTGGCTTGAAACCACCAGGCTATTACGTGCAGCGTTCCTGCGGCCTTTTTCCTGCTCCCTTCCCTCAGGACAGCGATGAACTGGAGCGTATCACCAAACTTTTCTTGTTCCTTGGCATCTTTCTGGCCAAATGCATCCAGGACAACCGGCTGGTGGATCTACCCATATCCCAGCCTTTCTTTAAACTGCTCTGTATGGGTGACATCAAAAGCAACATGAGTAAGCTACTTTATCAAACCCGTGGCGAGTCGGACTGTCACTTCTCTGAAATCCAGTCTGAGGCCTCCACCGAGGAGGGTCAGGACACATACTCAGTAGGTAGTTTTGACGAAGACTCCAAGTCTGAGTTTATTCTTGACCCTCCAAAGCCCAAGCCACCAGCCTGGTATCATGGCATCTTGACTTGGGAGGACTTTGAACTGGTAAACCCTCACAGAGCATTGTTTCTTAAAGAGCTGAAGGCACTTTCTGTGAAGCGCAGGCAGATTCTTGGTAATAAGAGTCTGTCTGAGGATGAGAAAAACACACGGCTTCAGGATCTCATGCTGAAGAATCCTATGGGCTCTGGCCCTCCACTGTGTGTTGAAGATCTAGGGTGAGATATGAATGTCACTTTGTATTAAAATCAAGGAAATTATGTTTTTGTTTGTGTAAGGATGATGCTTATCTAAAAGTGTTGTTCTGTTTTAATTGTGTTACTAGATTAAATTTCCAGTTCTGTCCATCATCCAAAGTACATGGTTTCTCATCGGTAGACTTGAAGCCCAATGGAGAGGATGAGGTAGGTTTCATCTTATCTGGTGTACTGTTATAAAACATTCTGATGCAGCCATTCAAAACAAAATCAAACAGTGAAAATGAAATGTCTTTATTAATTTTCTTTATCTTTATAAGATTACATTTAATGATCAAAGGTTTTGGGTCAGTAAGATATGACATCTGATAATATTGCTCTTATTAAAAAAAAGTTTGTGTGCCAATAAAACAATTAATTTTAATGGACAATGTATTTTGCTGCAAACCCAGAACATTTAAATCAAAATGTTTACAATAATTCACCCAAAAATGGAAATTTACTCCCTATCAATTTCTTAACTTGGAATAGAAGGATTGGTTCTGTTGAAAAAGATTTAAAGTTATTTTGAATACACTTTGACTACCATAGTAAGTCTAAGGCTACTGACAACTGTTTGGTTGCCAAAATTCTTTAAAATCATTTCTTTTGTGTTTTTACGTGTGCTTTCTTTGAGTCTGTAATTAACTATTTCTGGTATCATTCTTTATGGCTTCAGATACAAATGCTAATTATTTTGCTGTCCTTTCATCAGATGGTCACCATGGACAATGCAGAGGAATATGTAGAGCTGATGTTTGACTTCTGCATGCACACAGGAATCCAGAAGCAAATGGAGGCCTTTAGAGGTTTGACCAAATTACCGTCTGTATCATATAGTGTAAAAGCACATGTTAAGTAAAATATCAAACTTAATGTAAAATGTTTGTTTTGGTACAGAGGGCTTTAACAAGGTGTTCCCTATGGAGAAATTGAGCTCATTTAGCCATAAAGAGGTGCAGATGATCCTGTGTGGAAACCAGTCTCCATCCTGGACTGCTGAAGACATTGTTAACTATACAGAACCTAAACTGGGCTACACACGAGACAGGTATACAGTACTTTTTCTGTTGCTCTAAATTTTATGAAGCATATATTTGTAATTTTGCCTTTTTATGTTTATTTGCTCTGTGCAGTGTTTTATTTTGTGATAATTGACTGGATGTACATTATCCCACTGCTGCTTCCCATTTTCAAAATTTGATTTGTCAGCATTTTATTAGCTTACTGAACTCAAAGCTTCCCCAAAGAAACTGTTGCTAATACGTGGGTAGTTAGACAAAAATATAAAGAATACAGTCCATATCACTTATTACACTGCTTCTCAACATGCAACTAATCACTGCGACATACAGATAACAAATAGGCAAGTCTGTTTTAAAACAGTCTTTTCTTAAGTCAGTATAATCCATTGCAATGTACATTTGTAGTCATGTTTTTTAAGGATTGCTGGTAGTTGTGTTGGGTAAAGCAGTATTACATAGGGCATGTAATCCTCTTTGAAATTCAATAAATGTTCTAAATGGAAAAGATATGAAATTAGTTTTTGACCACATTTCAAACAGTACGTGTTATGTTGATGCTTCAACTGTATTGCAGTCCTGGTTTCTTGCGTTTTGTGCGGGTTCTGTGTGGAATGTCTTCTGATGAGAGGAAAGCCTTCCTCCAGTTCACTACAGGCTGCTCAACTCTGCCCCCTGGTGGACTGGCCAACCTCCATCCACGGCTCACAATAGTCCGCAAGGTATTTTAAGCTTTTATTTAATAAAATCTGTGATGCCAAACCCACCTATTTAGTTAACTTTAAGAACAAGTGACATTATCTCCCTGTGATCAACTCTAATAATAATGACGTGGTAGATAAAATATATATATATATATATATATATATATATATATATATATATATATTAGGTAAATATTTTGCAGCTTTTTAATCCCTTTTTAATTGTATACCTTTTTTTAAATTATTCTGAGATCAGATAGCTTTGACGCCGTCTTGGCATTAAAAGGTTAATAATAAACATAGCATGTCTAACGATGTACCTCTGATCTTTTTCTCCTCCAGGTCGATGCAACAGATGCCAGCTATCCTTCAGTCAACACGTGTGTGCACTACTTGAAGCTGCCGGAATATTCTTCAGAAGAAATCATGAGAGAGCGCCTTCTCGCCGCCACTATGGAGAAGGGCTTCCACCTCAACTGAGCATGCTGTCCCTTCAACATCCACCAACTCCCATACTGGTGAAGCCTGTTGTGTTTTGTTGCAGAAAATAAAGCTGTGCTCTGATGAAATCCTATTCCCTTCAAGTACCCTAATAAACAGGAACGACAGTCCCATCGCAGCTCCACTAGCACCTGAAAGCGAATAGGGTTTCCTCCTCCTGCTCCACCCGACTGCTTCACAAGGCCTTTCCAAGGTCAATCTACCGCTTTAAGGGCTTGAGCCGCTGGCAGCCAGGGTAGTCTCTCCTCACCTACTGTTTACTGTCATTTATTCCAGGTTCAGTGTAAATTTTGGCATAGATCATCTTTTTCAGACCCAAAAATCACCGCAGTGTCAGACCCTGGAAAACAAGCACACCTGCTTCTGTAGAGCTAACTATAGAGTGTTTGGGCATTTCCCTAACAGGTTTTAAGTTTTACTAGTGCCTGCGTTGCTCAAAAACTAGTTTTCTTTTCATTTGTTTTACATAATCTGTCTGCATACAATCATGCACATGCTTTTTTTTTTTTTTTTTTCCCGCTTCCGTTACCGTGTATGTTTTCAACTGTTCATTGCCCTGCTAAAGGATCCCTGAGTGCATTTGTGTAATTTTTCAATAAAGCTATAGATACAGAAACACTGGTTCTGTGTGCAAGGCACATTTAAAAGAAAAAAGAAAAAAACAAGCAAAAAGCAAGCTGTGCTTTCCCTTGTATTTTCTTTGTATATTATAAACAATTATTTAACTCAAGTTGCAGTTTGAAGTAAACAAATATTTTCAAATGTGTATGCTCCAAAAATAATCATTAAATTGTTTGCAAAGTATGTAATGCTGTCATATTTGCTTGTTCCCCTCATGTTTCTGTTCCAGCGTGGGATTTGCATTGATTTATTATTATTAATATTATAAAACCAGTCTGTCAAAGAATTGAAGATGAGGTTTAGAATGGCAAAAGAAAAACAAACAAACATTTATTTGTATTTGTAACAGAATATTAATCAATTGTTGTTCGCATCAGATCAGCTTTCAGCCATCTTGTCCAGGGCCAGTAGTGGTGCCAGTATTCGGTTCTTATTGGTCTCCACAATGTGTCCGTTCAGGATCATTTCATCAAGAATAATGTGTACTTTGTCTAAATTAAACATGATCTGATTTTGCATTAAGGAATGAAACATTTCTAACGTGTAAAACTAAAGACATAATTGACAATTTTAATCATTTGACTTTTAAAGGATACATCCAGCTCACTCTGTCAAAAGAAGAAAGCAATCAGTTTATTAGAAGCAATCTTTTCTCAGGAAAGATGTAATATTTACTATTATTAAAATGGTAGCACTTACTACACGACTGAAATATTTGTCTAGCACCTCCACAAAGTTGTGCACAAGCTCATAGATTGAGAGTTCATTCTGTGTAAAAAAAGAGAGACCGTAAATCACTTAACCCATGAATACTGATACCAAATGAGCATGTCATTTCGTCAATAATATGAACAACAAACCTCATTTTCAGTGATGCCAACAACGATGAAAAGAGCTGCATATTGGCGATAGACCAGTTTATAGTCCTTATACTCCACAAATGAACACTAAAGAAGAAATACAAGACATTTTCAGTTCAACAGCTAATTTTTTATTCTGAAGAATTAAGGGCTGCTTCACAAAAGTAAATTAAACTGAAAATGTCAGGCCTGAAATCTACATATATGTAAATTATATGTGTAGATGCGTAGAGATTATGGCATGTACACGGTTTGATTGTTTATCATTAAACTTCCCCCTGAGGGCTCCGGGATTTTATTCATAATATCTTGCTCCGCAAACAATGGATGGTGATACAAAGTTATGTGGTTAACTGTTAGTTGGGAAGCATGACTGACCTCTTCCTTCCTCCGGGCCAGACATCCACGCACCACGTCAGCCTCCAGAGCTGCTCTCTTCCCAAGATCCACTGCTTCATAATACTTGGACAGGCGAGTCTGCCCCTGTTTGTTCACCATCAGCAGGAACTTGATCATAGTGACTCAGAGGCGTGGGCCACCACTGGAAAAGAAGAGAAGTTAACATCATTACTTTTAAATAAATAAATTTGATTATTTTATACTAACTAATAGCTTTCACCAAAATACCATGTTAAAAAATTACTATTGTAAAATAATAATAATGCTGAGTGGATTGCTCAATAGAGCTGGACAAAAGAAAAAAGCCAGAATTTTTATTTTTCCTGTTATCATTTGAATACTTGAAGACATTGTTGATTTTTTTAATTATTGTAAAAACAAAAATCTTAAAAAAGTCTGAATTTATAACACTTTTTATTGCCACATTATTTGTGGGAAAAGGGGAAATTACACAAAAAACTACATCAATTAATTTATGGTACCATAGTTAATGCAACCATTGTAGAATTAGTACACTGATAATTAATGGATTGCTTGACAGATTCTAACATCCTTGAGAGGTGACCTTTGACGTTGAAAAACATTTATTTTCGTAGAGTACATAATATTCATATTTATAAGTTGCTGTTATTTATTTTATGTGGGGAAAAAAGTAAACATTTAAAAAGAGCAAAACAGTGCACACAAAAAATAATATAAAATTGATATCAACAGCGCTGGTCATGTGACGTCAACATGGCAGCGTCCATGAGGGAGCGACCTACACCATGTAGGAAAAAAACTTAATTGTAGTTTACAAGTTTTTGTAAAAAAAATATAGAAATAATAATTGCTGTAATTGCTAAAAACAATTACAATTGCTGTAATTTTATTTTTACATTTAAACTTAAAACCAACTGCACCTTTAAATTATTAAAACAATAAACAACATTACCAACAGATGCTATTTAATATTTCAAGTACTTCTCCCCACATAAACCCTATACATTTAGAGATATTTTTCAACGACATTTTTTTAGCATCATTATCAGGTTAAAATAAATTATAGGTACAAAGCGCATGCGCAGAGTAAGCACGTCGTCAGTCTGGATTCGGATGACTCGAGAGCGCGCAGGGCTGGGTGAACGCGTCCCATCATGCAGCGCGCGCGCCAGTCCTCCCTCACTCGCTCGCTCACCCCCGCAGTAGGAGACTCACATCCAGGGATCGGACTAATGGCGGCCGGCAAATCCGTGCGCTGACACGAAATTCACAACAGCCGCTCAGGTGCCAGCCTATTCGGTTGGGGGCAGGGCGACGTCGCATCGCTACGCGAACGGTAAAAGAGGGAGGGTTGAGGGGAAACAATCGACGACTTCTAGCAGGACTTTCCTATTTTTAAACATGGATGAACAGCCCGGAGGAGGAGGAGGAGGAGGAGGAATGGCCGCCCAGAGGCAGCAGCAGCAGCCCGCACCGCAGCAGGGCAACAACAGCATTAATCCTCAGATGAATAGCGCTGGAGGAGCGCCTATGGTTCAGCAACAGCAAGACGAGATGCCCAGGCCCCAGCAGTACACCATCCCGGGGATTTTACACTACATTCAGCACGAATGGGCCCGTTTCGAGATGGAAAGGGCGCATTGGGAAGTTGAGAGGGCCGAGCTCCAGGTAACGTTACAGACTCTTGGATTTTGCTGACACGCTGGTTGGAAAGCCCAAATCGGGGCATCGATCGCCAACTTGTCGGTTGCTTTAATTAAAAGCGTGAGGTTGAATTGCTAAGCAATTTACTATACATCTCGGAATGTTCCTGCCCACCATGTTTACACTAAATTTTAACACTAACGTTAGATGTTATGTCAATAAACGAATCTTTCTTCACTTGAAACATGCGCGAGAGGGAAGTATTTAGCATGCCTATATCTGAATACAGCAAGCAAGTATGTTGAGTCGCTCACTCGTTCCTAGTCTGGATATGCTAAGCTAAACTAAGCTAACATGACATCGCTGTATTGGCGACAATACGCGACACCCGCTACGATGGATTCAGATTATCTTACCCACGATCACAGGAGCAGATCTAATAGTTGTTGTTGTGGATTTATCGTGTCACGGGACGCATCTGTCAATGAAAGCCAGCAGACTTTGTCAACTATTCTCTTGTTCTGCCATTTTGTTTTGGTCAATATGGCGTCCGTATGGGTCGCTTTTTTTATTGATCCATCCTACTAGCGCTCACTTTCACACCCTGCTTTAATTTGAGTTTTCTTTTATAACAATATGAAAAAAAAGTTCTTTGTTTGTGATAAGCTTGAGGGTTCAAGAAATAGTTCTCACATAAATGCAGAATGACAGCGACGGTCACCATTCGCGTTCATTGATGGAAAATAACGTTACATTTAAAGGGAAGGGAGTTTGAGGCCAGTTGCTAACACTGACTGATATCTGTACTTATGTTACACATAAGAGAGACAGAGTGTGTTAAACCGGTTTGGAACAACACGAGGGTGTGTAAATTATGACATAATGTTCAATTTTAGGTCAACTATACTTTAAGAACGCTACGAGCAGATAGTCTTTCTAGTTTAGCTCCCGGTCAGATTGGTAAACGTATTTTTTGATGACTCATTGGCATTATTTAGATAAGTGTCAGTACTTTTATTCCATCATCATGTTTGTCATTATTTACTCACCCTGATGTTAATCCCAACCTGTATGACAGACTTTGTTTAACACAAAAACACAACACGTTTGGCAGAATTACAGACCCGGTTGCTTGCAGTTGACCTGTGTTTGTATTTATAAAATAACTTTATCAGTTAAATAGGTTTGTGTTGTGAAGGTGCAGCACAACATTTAACCAGTATTGTTGTTTTATTCATATTTTTAACAGCTACAATAACGTTTACTTGTGTAAATGTTTTTATTGAAGTAAAAGTGTCATCACCATGTTTTAGAGCATTGATTACTATTTGTATAACTACAGTTTTGCTACAAATAGTATGGTTAAACTAAGGTTATTGTAGCAAAGCCATGATTGACTTTTAGTTACAATGACTTATCTACAGTTACCATGGTTGTTAGTTTTTTGTAAGGCTTACCTTGTTCTTAGAGGAGTATTTCATTCAAAGTTCCGTCATCATTTGCTCACCCCCTTCTTTTAAAACATATTAAGAATGTTTTTTTCCTATAAAGAAGAATGACAATCGAATGAGTTTATTTACCAACAAACATTCTTGGTCTTTTTCCCCATGGGTGTAAGTTAGACAAAAAATTTCTTGGTGAGCTAGTGTGTTATGACAGCTGAATCTCCTTTCTCCCCATATTAATGGGTGTAGCTGTCATATTTTCAGCCTACTAGAGATGAGGGTGGCAGTGTAGCTTTTGTGAATGAGGAAAGGAGCTGGAAGGCCTGTGGCAGGACTTGAAATTATGTAAACACAGTCAGTATTCATTTCGGAGGCTGAGGAGTCTCTTCACTACCCCTGTACAGACTTGTTTAGTGACATACTTTCTGAATGACTCCCACCTCAAAACTAATGGGCACTTTTCATTAGAGGAAGTCAGCTTGTACCCACCCACACTCATACCAATGCAGGTCCTACAAATGGGGTTGGTCTTGTTTATCTGCTTTGCATTCTATATTTCAGATGTTCACTTGCCATCTAACCATTAGACGCATACCGTACATACCACAAACGAAATGCTGCAATTTGAACCAAATGAAATCATGCTGCCAAGTAGGAGTGCTTTGATTCTCCAGCTTTGCATGCAGATGCGTAAGTCCATTACCAGGTGCTGCTCTTCAGTGCAGGAGATGTTGCTAATGTTATCATAATGGATAGTGGTTCTGTGCTGCTCTGAAACTGTCTGGATCTAATTGATGTGAAACCCTTCCTGTCAGCTTGCTTGGCTAGTAGGCATAGCTCTAACAGAGATGTCCTGAGCAGTCACATCAGGAACGGGCCTGATTGCTGTTATCTGGGTTAGCTCAGGGTTTGTAGGTCATGTTAGCACCATCTTCAAAGTCATCATGGCTCGTTGCACATCTATAACCAATGCTACATTTGTAACTTTCTTAAATGTCTGTAAATCCCCTTCTCTTTCATATGGTGAGATATCCAATTTATGGGTCATATTACTGAATTTATGTATGAATGAATGAGTATGAATGGCTTCCTAGGTCACATGTGAAAGGATTTAGATTGAGTTTTATTTAAGGAACTTTTATGTTGGAAAATCAAAATGTTACACTTATGCAGTCCCAAGAGACACATGAAACAAACGCCTTTGTACTGTTTAGGATAATGCCAAAAGAGTTGTTTTGTACTGGAAGGCAATGAAAACTATGTACCTATATCTGTTGTCATCATCCACTGAATTCTATCATTTGTGCAGGCCACCGATTTAAATAGTATTTTAAAAGGTTGTCATTTTGTCAACATTAACGCATGCGATTAATCAAAAAAAATGTAAGACTTAATTTTTTTAAAATGCAAATTGATTGTTTGATAAGGTTTGACCAGAACTTGTTCATCATATCCAGTAATATGATAGTTCAAGACACGACACTTGGTGTGCTAAATAGCAAGTTTCCTTATAAAAAGCTTCCAAATGGAACTTTGGATTAAACCAAAGTTGTAATCACTTATTGTAGTGATGAACTGTACTTCCACCTAAATGCTCAGAAGTACCATCTTCAGGCCAAATATATTTTTGCAGATGTTAGTAAAGATGCCAGTGCTGAGACATCGTCAACCAGCCACGCTCATCAAAGAACAGTTTATGAGTACAGCAGTGAAAGTTCGTCAACAACAACTACAAAGCTAACTGATTCCATCACTAGATGGATATCCACTGACTGCAGACCCATCAACATTGTTTAGGACTGTACCAATTATCGTCGAGGGAAGCTAGTGTTATGAAAATACATGAACTGTTCAACATTAATCAAGTTTAAAATAGCTAATAAGTGTAGTAATAAAACTAGTACGAGATAATAAAACTAGTACGTTTCCTTAAACTAGATTGTCATCCATTTCTCTATTTTACCACTGCACATTTAAAGTTAAATTCTATATTTTAAATTTGTGATTACTCTCGATTCGTCAAAGGCATGATTGAGATTAATACATTAAAGGGCACCAATTTTAACAATTTTTCAAGATTTAATATAAATCCTTTGCGTCACCACAATGTGTCTGTAAAGTTTCAGCTGAAAATACCCATCAGATTATTTATTATAGTTTTTTAAATCTGGGAAATGGTAGCTGTTTTAAGATTGTAGCTGTTTTTGTTGCCTGTGCCTTTAATGCTAATGAGGCTGGTTCTCCCCGCCCACCATTCCCATCTGCTTGTCATAGTCGGCCTCAAAATGGGAGGGTTTTGGATCCTATTTTAACGTCAGGAAAAAAAAAAGAGACTTATTGTCTTTATATCACCCCAATATGACTCTGGGCACACTATACCTACACACAGTTCTGTCCAAACAAATTACAAAAGAGGATTTTCATCATAGGTGCCCTTTAAAATGTTTTAATCGATTGAGAGCCCTATTTTTTAATTTCTTTCTTTTTTTTTTTTTTCTTTTTTTAAATAAACTTTACGTAAGCTGTTTTTAGGCTAAGCGTAAGGGTTTCTACTGCTCATTGGCCTTGGTTTCAATTCAGTTCTTCAATTTACGGTTCCTGACTTGATTGAAAAAATATGTATTTAGTACATTTTGATATTTCTAGAAATAAACAGTTGAAAGACATGAAAAGTAACAGACTAGTATATTAATAAACTCTTATTTCAGGTCACTTTTGTACATCAAACCCAAACTATTTTGAATGCAAACAATGAATAGTCAGAATTTTCTCCTAGAGAAAAAGACTAACACTCTTTTTAAAATCTGCATATTGAATTCTGTTAAATTTGCTAATTGTAATATATCAATTTGTAACTGTATTATCTTGCTTAAATATTATATCATGCTATTAATGAAATCTAAAGGTTTACCTTTAATATGCTGTTAGGTTTGGCGTATTACTTATTTTCACTTACATAAACATTATACTATTACATTTCCAGTATCTTTCCATTGTACTATTATTAACCCTGTAGGGTCCCCTCATTCAGCTGTTTTCCCCCACAGCAGTCAGATTATTTTTAGTCTCTGTGTTCAGTTTGCACAGCTGAAAGGCTGTTCCTCCAATCTTTAAATCAGCTAGGTGACAGAGATTTCCAGCAAGCATCAGTGAGTTGCTTGGAGCTGTGAGCAGCCAGCTGTTAGTTACCATATGTGTACTAGCCATCCTCACACTCTGCTGATATTAGCAATGCTCTTTTAAAACAACAGTTCCTTACCTGCCAGCACTGCTCACTGCTTAAGAAGTGAGTAAAATTGCATTACAAAAAAGACGCTGGTCTAGTCAAGTTATTCTAAGTGGCATTCCTGCTATTGATGTTTGGCCCTAATGTAAAAATGTAGAAATCTGAACTGCTGATGTCTTAATGTTCTAAAACACAATTGGCTCATTAATATTACAGTTGGTAATCTGATCAGTTTAAGTTGCATGTATGTTGGATAACTCTTGACTGTTGAATGTGTGCCTTAACAGAAGACTATGATTAACTAGTGTTATGGAATATTTTATAGATTTGATTTTACCTTGATTGTAGTGTTCAATATAGTGTAAAAGGCTTGCATGGTTTTAAATATCTAATATCTAAAGTTGCGTTTTGGTTGATCCTATCACAAGTGGACAACAAGTACAGAAGTAAGGGGGCTGTGAAACATTTTGATAATATTGTGGATGTACATATGGTCGAATGCGTTTAAAAAGATGCTAAAGACCTCCTTTCTGCCTACCGAGTGTGTAAAATTGATCTGGTGCTTTTAATACTTTTTTACAGCACTGGTTCTCAACCACGTTCCTAAAGCCCACCAAACACTGCATCTTTTGCATGTCTCCTTACTCAAACACACCTGATTCAACTCATCAGCTCATTAGCATAGACTCCAGGACCTGAAATGTTTTTGTGAGACAAAGGAGATATGCAGAATGTGCAGTCCAGCAGGGACTCCAGTTTATAAAATTAGCTTTCTCAGTGTTAGATTGAAAGATCAGAGAAAGCCAATTGAGTGGAGGAACTATGACGTCACCTTGTAGGCCATTACACTGGTTCCCTCGATAAATTCCCTTAGGATTTTCCTATAGGCTTTTCGATTTTCGCAAATAATAAGGTCTGTGTTCAAACACTGGACATTACACTTACACGATTTTTTTTCCAACCCGATAATCTTAACAAGGTTATATGACTTTTGGATCCTAAAACCAAATGCAAGAACTGAAAAGCTAACATTAGGATATATACAAACTATAGAAACTTCAGGGTGCTCGCCTGCGACTTGTTTTTTGAATAGTTTTCCAGTTGGAAATACATTTGTTGTTTTGCATTACAGTTGCTGTAAATGTTTTAAAACTCGTATGTTTTGTAAATGTGTCTTCAGATTATTATAATACGACATAATTGAATTTGTTTCACACATGCATATGCACCGCATGCATTCTCTGAAGAGTAAAAACCTGCCTCTCAATTCCAAAGCCCATATTTTTTTCATAGACAACAGAAATGAGGAATGAGGGACAAGTCTATCAAATGCCTGCAAGTTCCATCATGAAGAGGGAACAACATTCAATTCTTTGTCATGAAGTACAGTAAAAAAAACAGCCTATAAACTGCAGTCACATACAGTGCTAAAAATTTTAAGAACTGCAATATATAAATATACATTTTACATGCATGTATACACAATATAACTGCATTCAAAGAAAGCGCAATAAGACTATTTGTGTGATGTGATGAGCACTAATGACGTTGTTATATGTTAAATGCATTCAGATGAAGAAAAAAAACAACAACAAACAATTATTAGATTTAATGTAAAACAATCACGACAAGAGAACCGGAACTGCTAAAATGTTAATCCGCTTTCTGGTTTTTGCATACAAGTTGACATCATAGTTCCTCCACTCTATATCTACCCATAGACCCTTTCTCATCAGAGAAGTGGCTCAAAGTGGACAAAGAGACATTTGTCAATCCTAATGCTAGGTGTGAATCATAATTTGACTTTTGTCCACCTGCCATCAGATCAGTGAAATGCATGATAATCTATTAATCCATATTGTTTGCAAATATTTGAGAAATGTAGCAAAATTACCGCCGGCTTCTTTGTATTCCCTCTTGACTTGAAAGTTGCTTGGCTTGGCTGAATAGTCAACTTGCAGTATAACTAGTTTACTGCAGCAGCCAAACTCAGGCATACAGTACTGCTGAGTGGGAAAGATGTTGTGCCTTACAAAACAAGAATATAATTTTGGCCTTTGTGTTGATCATTGACATTTTTGCTTTACATTCTATGTTGTGTTATATGTAATATATAATATGGCCCATGTTTTAAGTTCTCAATTAATGCATCCGACAAGTCTATTTAGGCTAAGTACTCATTTTACCTGAGCTAACGCATACACTCAGTGGAGCAACATTGAACAAGAACTCGATGATGATGTTTTAACTGGAGCATTTCTGCAATGTGCCTTTTGGTCTCAAACAAAAATGCAAGACATGCGAGTAGTGGTACGTGAGGGCTGGATTGAGTGCACATTTATAACTGAAAAAGATTGTCATATATCTACGTACTGGGGAAAAAATTTTCAGAATTACTCGTCTACACATTTACCGGCCCTGTTATGTTGAAGGAATTTAAAAATAATTGCATTTACGCTTTTTCCCTTCCTTGTTATTCACTCTTTATTTTGCTTATGATGAACTGTGATTTATTTAGACTGCAGTATTTCAGGTTTGTCTAACATTCCTGTTACTCTTTGTATTGTAAAATGCCTTGACCGTCATTTTTGGCTAATTGTTTTAATGCTTTAAAAATATTCCTTAATTAACTAAAAGAGGAAACAATAAGCAAAGAGCTCAAAAAAATAAAGTTTAGTCTTTGATATGCAAGTTGGATCAGTATGACTAACACTGCAGATTTTTTGTTGGTCTCTGTAGATTGATTATACTTTAACTTGCTTACACATGGAATAGTTGAAATGGCCCCATCAGATGACTTTGAATTGGGCCCCTAAAGCATATAAATTAAGGAATAACAGTATGAGACAAAATCTAGTGTTTATTGTTTGTGACAGCATTTCTACAAAATTACACTTAAGCACCTTTACAGGCTCGAGAGAATGTCTAATCATTTCAAAATGAAGGTAAATACTTTAGGTTCACTGCACTGCAGTTCAGCTGTTTGCGGTTAGTAAATATGACTTTACTAAAAAAGCAATTAATACATTTATCAAGCAAAAAATGCCTTAAATTGCTTAATTTAAATTATTTTGCCTTTTATTTATCAGAGTACTAATAATTTATCAAAAATATTGTAGCACAGCAGTTTTCAACATTTAGTTTAATGAATGTGTAAGCACTAAAACAGCATTATATAATGATTTCAAATTGTCATTGCCAAATCAAGTAAATTACTATTTTACTTATTTACCCTAAACTTACAAACTCTAGTTTAGTGTTTAGAAAAAAATA
>CAIGQW010053273.1:7742485-7754028 GCA_903798125.1 Danio choprae
TTTTTTTTTTTTTTTTTTTTTTTTTTTTTTTTTTTTTTTTTTTTTTTATATATCATAATATATGTTCATTTTAATTAATTTTGACCAGTAGTTTATAAGAACCACTGCTGAAATAAAATGAAAGGATTAGCTCACCCAAAAATTCTAATTTACTCACATTCATGTGGTTCCAAACATTTATGAATTTCTTTCTTCTCTTGAACACAAAACAAGATATTTTAAGGAACTTTCACTTTGATATTTATCAAAGATTTGGATTTGGAACAGGATAGATAGTGTGAATGATATGATATTTAAGGCGAGATCTCTGCTGTACTATGAGCACTCGTGTCTAAAGTTTCACTGTTGTTGCTTTTGGATATTACCACATCACATTATCAACACTTCTAGCTGCTCAGGGCAGCAATTGAAACATAAAAAGGGCAATAGTGATCTCACTGAAGGTGTTTTATACCAGCTATTCTACTGGCACCCTATGGCTGACTGTCACTGATGTAGTCACAGAATATATTGATGCTTTTTTTTTAAGAATTTTGAAGATTTGTTTGATTATTAGTTGATGTGAGAAGTCGGTTCCTGCTGTCTTGCTTTAATCACATTAGCAATTACCATGTTCCAATAATTATTAACACGTTCAATGGTAATGTTTATTGTGTACGATTTTGCTAAAAATGAACATTGCTACTGTCATTCTAGACATGAGTTGCAAATTAAATGTAAATCATATTAAAATATTGTTTCTATTTTTTATTTTTTTATTTTTTTTTGTACATAGTGCATTTAAGTGGTGTTTTTTGCCTACCTAATGCATTAATACTGATGATAAAACCAAAGTGACCAATAAGGGTAAAAGAAACAAATCCTAAGAAGGGTCAAAAATGAACGGTATAATTAAGGATTCAGTTATTTGTTTCCTTTTTTATATAAATTTTATTATATATAGATTACAAATTGTTTCTTGCTGCTCAAAGGTGGCAGTGTTTGCATGACATCTAATGGCCTTCTACATAAATTCAAAAAGTACTCCGAGTAGGGCTGGTATTGTCTTGATCTTAATCATAAACGTTAGCTACATTAAAAACCTGATGTTGAATTTGATGGACCAAACACTTTTTAGGGCCCTGGTATCAACCATGATCTAATCAACTGAATCCACCAGTCTTTTGGAATTTGTCTCAAGTTGTTTATTGTGTGTCTGCAGTGGGCCTGTGCTCTCATTGGCTGTGACCTCGAGCGGTGAGCAGTGTTTTAGCGGTGGAATCGATTCAACAATACAATGGTGGAACATCCCCAGTTCTAACGTAGACCCTTACGACACATATGGTGAGAAGATCAAATCTGTTTTTCATTATGAGAGAACTTGAAAACAAGAACCCTGTCTGATCCTTAGCATCTCGTCCATGGAACTGTTTACACCTTACTGAGAAGCTGTTTACAGCCAAAAAAGGGAAACGTTTTATATGCTGAAGATATCTTTTTTTTAAACTTATGATGGGTTACAAAGTGGAAGTTTTTGAAAATGCTTCTGTTGTCGTGTCCATGTATTAACCTGAAAATGATGATAATGCATGTGCATAGAGCACGTGTTTAGAGAGATATAGATTAAAGGCAAGCACAAACTTACAACAATGGCAGAGTATACAGTAGTGTCGGGTTGGATCAAGTATAAACACCAGCACAGAGCTGCCAACGTTGCTTCGTCTCTTCCATACAGGTACTGTTTACTAAACAAGGTTACAGTACCAAATACTGGCCTAGCATGTTTAATTCAGCTGTTTTGACCAGATATGCGTAAACGCGGATTGTTTTGAAAATGTTATCATTTTATAAACCGTAATGTTGCCAAAAATTAAAAGGGTTTCCATTTTTGGCTACTTTTGTTGTGGTGTGAATGTAGCCTCAGACTACTGGCTTAATTACTAAACATTATGGGATGTGGTCGTGAGACACAAGATAGATGAGATCGAAGCTTTGCTGACCAAAATCAGAATTTGTTGAGAAAAATTATTGATTTTAATACAAAATTCACATAATTTTGCAGCTATCAGAAAACAGAAAAGAAAAGCTTCTCTTCTGTGTCGTAAGAGCAGAAAACATCCAAACATATAGACGTCCCACTCAAAGAAATTAGGAAAGGGAGAACATTAAAGTCTCTGTGTCCCCGTTTCTCTCAGATCCCAGTGTGTTGGCTGGTACGTTGTTGGGTCACAGCGATGCGGTTTGGGGATTGGCTTACAGTGGGATCAAGAACCGTCTGCTCTCCTGTTCAGCTGATGGGACAATCAAGCTGTGGGACCCTCAGGAGAAGACCCCATGTCTCAGCACTTTTAACTCCGATAGAGGTGAGCACTGTTTCTTGTATGTGATGCTTAATAATCATTTTCGTTTTGCCAACTAATGTCTTCATTTCTGTCTTTCAGATCATGGCGTTCCCACATCAGTTGATTTTAACGGGTGCGATCCAGCTCATATGGTGGCGTCCTACAACACAGGAGATGCTGTCGTTTATGATCTGGAGACGTCTCAGCCTGTAGTTGTGTTCTCTGCACAGGGAGAGAGCGGTACATACTTCACATTTGTTGTTTATAGATTGAGTGCTCGTGTGTAGCTATTGCGTCATGTTTATATATAGTTCTGTGATTTAACTCGTGTTTTTGTTTGTTTTTGTTTTGTTTCAGCTATTCCGTTTGGGAACCACATCAATAAAGTAGTCACTCACCCCACCCTGCCAATCACAGTCACCGCTCATGAGGATAGACACATCAAATTCTTTGACAATAAATCAGGTCAGTGTTTTTGTGGGGTTATTGTAAAATGCTGGTTCAGTCTACACAAGTTTGGAGTTTTATTGTTTTCTTTTTTTCTTTTGAGAGATTGATGCTCACCACGGTTTTGAGTGCAGTAAAAAAATGGTGTAATATATTACTAAAATAAAAAACATTTTATTTTCAGTTACATAAAATATAAAAACTGTTTTTTTTTCTTGTTTTATATTAATAGAGGGAGAATTTGTTACATAAATGTTCTTCTATCATGTTTGTTCCCAATAATAATAATATATTATTATTATTTATTTTTTATACTGCATTTTTGTTGAAAACATAGTTTGTTTGATTTTAGTTTTTAGATGAATAGATATTTTTTTAAAGTATATAAAAAAAAAAGGTTTAACATAAAAAGGTTACATTTGTAGCCTTGTAGGCAGTGTGCCATTCAGATCTATCTCGGGGACCTTTCCTGATCTCGTCCCTCCTCTCTCCAACTTCATTCTTGTCAAAATCATGTCCTATCCAAATGCAAAAACTATTTTACAAAACTATTCTTTATGAATTATAATAATAATAATAAAAACGTTTTTTTTTTTTGTTTTTTTTTTTTACTATTAATAGTGATGAAAATGTTTACTGTTATGTTGGGTTGTTATATTCAAATGTATGTAATTATGTAAATGTTTTTATGTATTTTATTAAAGCGATATCCTTTATCTCTCTTTGCAGGTAAAGCCATCCATGCAATGGTGGCTCACTTGGATGCTGTTACTAGTCTGGCTATTGATCCAAATGGCATCTACTTGATGTCAGGAAGTAAGTGTTTTCAGCTTAGCCTATCAGCGCTGTTCTTTTCCCTTCTACTTTGCCATTGTATGTTATTAGCAATTAGACCGTTCATCTATACATTTTGTCCTTGATTGTCTACGGGGGGAAAACAAAGGTAGATGTTTATCAGAATGTCCAAGCTGCTCTCTTCCCACACAATGAAAATTGTGCAAGCGTAGCCCTGGCCAGCATATGGAAGAGAGCAGCTTGAACATTTTGATAAATATCATCTTTTCACATAAAGACTGAATTAAAATTTAGTTGCTTTTCATTTAAATCGCTTTTGAAAATTTAATCTCTTCTCCATCTAAAACAGGTCACGATAGTTCAATCCGCTTGTGGAACCTGGACAGTAAAACGTGTGTACAGGAAGTCACCGCTCACAGGAAAAAGTCGGACGAGGCCATATACGACGTTGCCTTCCACCCATCGAAGGCATACATAGGAAGTGCCGGAGCCGATGCCCTGGCCAAAGTGTTTGTATAAAAGCACGTCCGTATTACCACATCCGTAAAGACAGAGAGAAAGAAAGGACTGCTTCACTGCCTTGTGTAACAAGAGTAGCATTTCTCACACTACATTGAAGTGGCTTCCACCTACCTTCGCTGTCAAACTCACACCACACACAACGATAACAGGTGCCAAGAAGGGGACGTGCTGTTTCTTTTTTCGCGAAGCCAGTGTGGAGTGCTCAATCAGTTTTAATCTTTATTTTTGTTTCCTGAAAAAAAGCAAGAAAAAAAAAAGAAAAAATACCTGTAATTTACTGTAAGCTGGAGTGAAACCAGTGCTTGTAGCCTTTTGACTGGTTCTGAACTGAGCTGATAATGTGTCCTGTAGGTTTGTTTCAGTGACCATGGAGTGGCTGTTTATGTTCATCCATCAGTAGGTTCTCATTGACCGTCATCAGGGGCACCTGTGGAACCCAGTCCTGCCCTGCCGAGCCATAAAACCAGACCCCAATCTCATCCTAATGTAGCGTGCAAACCAATACAGTTAAACTCAGTCAACCTTCATACCTTTAGTGTTTGTTTCTCTTTTGTGTAAAAAAAGTATAGTTTTTATAATCAATTTTATATAAATAAAGACTGTCATAAAAGCGCTGAAAATCAAATTTTTTAAAGGGACTATAATCCCACTCGAGCCCTCCATTTCCCGCGGTTCTCCTTCACGAAGGTTTTGTGTATCTGGAGAGCCTGGTTGAATGCTCTCCTTTACACTTACTACATTGCTTTAATGTTGTTTTATCATCACGTGATGGAGAGACTGTACGCTAGTAGAAGCACAGCGCGTGGTGACATGAGAGCTTTTAGGAATCTACAAATAAATTGCAGCATCCTGTCACTATGTGATGTTTCTGTACACCTTACTGTAAAATGAGTTTAAGTATCACAAGTTAGAAATCCGAACGCTATTTATTTTCAGTCTGTGGATAGTCTTATCTTTTGTTGAGAGCATAGCTCAATGGGAGGTCGGGCTGTTGCTAACCAAACGGAACAGGTCATTCGATAGGAAGTGAGAGTGATATGAAAGCTCTTTTTTTTAAATGCTGTTTCTTAGTTGGCTCAAAAAACGAGGTTTAAATCACCTCCCGATGCCGGAGATCAGGTGAGAACTGTTTTTAAAGTTAAAGGGATGAAAGTTCTGTTTTGGTTTACTTGCCTTCATGTCTATATAAAGCAATATGACCGATTTTCTTCTGTACGACATAAAAGAAGCTATTTTGAAAAATGTCCAGAAACCGGTTTGGTTACAAACATACCTTCTTTTGTGTGCGTGTTCCTATGGAAAAGAACTTCATGTTGGTTTAAAATGACACGAGGGTGATTAAATCACTTTTGGTATTTGAATACACGGAAATATTTGCTTTGTGGACGTTCTGCCCCTAATCGATTTTTAAAGGAAACGATGCAGTTTATGGTGTAACAAAAGACCTTTTTGTTTGTGTAATGCATGATTAATACTAAAAAATAAAGTATTTTTTCTAGTCTTCCAAAAGTTCTGATCAGTTTGAAGAGTTTTGATGAGTTTTGTAAGGTTTTTGATTTACTACAAATCAACAGATTTTAAAGATTGTACCACATAGCAAAACAACTGTTGAAAAGTAATGTATATAAAATGTCTATAATAAATATTAAATGGTGTATCTGTATATGCAACATGCCCCCTGTCTCGATGATTAATTTTGCGTTGTATTTGAACTGACAGGTCATTGATGATGACGAATGATGGATGCCAAGAGTCACAATTTTAATAAAGATTGTGTTTCTAATGAGAGAGATGCAAACGGAACAAACCACCTGCTACAAGAAGTCATACGTGTGTTACTTGAATATGTTGACGTTTCTGATGAGGCTCAGCCTGTGCAGAAGAGGATGTTCAGCAGGTCAAGTTGTACAAACACCTTGTCCTTTATTGAGAAGAAAGTAATAAATTATAAACAAATGTACAAGCAGTTTGATGCCCCTCCTCCCATCTATTGTCATTCTGTGAGGCAGTAAAGCATGCATATGGAAGAAGTACACAGAAAATAGGGTCGATAAATATATGAAAGTATAATTTAAGAAAAGGAAAATATAGATATATATAATAAACATTAACTTTACCATAATCCTCTTCTTACACACAGACACATTTGATTCATTGCGAAAATGTGATGTTGTAAATTTATTATTACAGTGCATGTATATTGTTGGAACCCTGGGAAGGACCATATATAACCCAGATCTATGTGAACGAAAGCCATCAGAATGCGTTAGAGGGCGCTGTTTCACTGATAATCTTCATTGCTGCTTTTGCTCAGCATCCTGTGCACAACTTTGCATAACTGGAATTAAATCTTCAAGTTCTGAAATTATTCTAAAAGAGCCTTTTGTTACAGTGACCCCTCCGCTGGAAAAAAAAAAGCTTGCCAGAAGCAGTGAAAGAATGTGTTGTTGTTGTTGTTGTTGTTTTTTCCAACAGAAACATAACGAGAAAGACTACAAATCACAAATAATTACATTGTCCACATATAGAGAAGTTGGCATACAATAGTGTGATACATTCTCAAAATAAAGCTGTAAAACCCTTTGGATCAAACATATCAATGCCTTTATATCAAAACCCCTTTTCTACAAATCAAAAGACAAATGTGGTTTTCTTATTTACTCTCACCCCCCTTTTTTTGTTCAATTTCAGCCAAAACTTAAAATTGTCTAATTGAACTCTGTGAAGTCCCTGCAGATGCCCCGTACGATGGGCTGCTGGAACTGTCCCAACCCGGTGAACTCGCGAGTGAAAAACACATGGCTCTCCTTGGGCTCAGACGCCATCGCCTTCAGATCTTCCATAGGAGCCCAAGCAACACCCACTGCGAAAACAGTAATTCCTGTGAAAGAAAGAAATTGGAAAAACACGATGACATAAGACTTATTATCGACTTTGCCTTTTTCTCCTGAATGTTCAAGATCACTCATTTTTAATCCTTGCTAACTCTGAGGTTCCCCACCGGTACCTGCACCACCTCAGGGGCCTTCACAGTAAAAAAAACACATCTAGATGTTGTTAGCAACTCTTTATTTGAACTTTAAATAATATTTTTATCTCAGTGGTCCCCCTGGACCTTCAGAGGCCTGCGGATACCTATTTTTTAGATCAGGGTTGTCCAATACTTCTCCAGAAGGAACAAGGTCTTCAACCAGCTTTAACACTTGCATGGAGGTTTCTAGTGAGTCTAAGCACCTTGATTAACCTTAATAAAACGCATCTAAAATAGTTAAAGTTCAAATTTGAACAGTGATCCTTGAAGAATATGTTTGGACACTCCTGTAGTCAGTACTGATTTGCCCAATCTTGCTCATGGAGGGCCAACAGTCTGCAGATTTTTATTTTTATTTTTTGCAGGACATTGCCCCTTCAAGACCAGGGATGGCCAAGCTGGAGTTCCACTTCGAACTTAACCAAACACCTAAATGACAGACAGGTGAGATCTATTCAAGTTGGAATCAGAACCCTGCAGGGCTGTGGCTTTCCAGTTTGGCCACCCAATTCTAGAGGAAAGTGTCACCCAATCCTGCTCCTGAATGGGCCAGTGTCCTACAGATTTCAGCTCTAACACACTTGCCTTTAAATTTCTAGTGATCATAAACACACGCATTCCCTTGTCCAGATGTTTTATTAGGGTAGGAGCTAAAGTCTGCAGAACATTTTCTCTCCAGGAACTAATTTAGATGCCCTTGTGTCAGTAAAAATACTTACCCTCTCTCTGGGCGGCCATAGCCGGAACTCTCACATCATCGTAGGATTGTCCATCAGTGATGATGATGAGAAACTTTTTGTTGGAGCCTGTGCGGGGTTTAAAGAGACTCCGCACAGCAAAGTTTATGGCATCTCCAGTGGCTGTTCCCCCGCTCATGTATGGGATCTTCTGCAGGGCCCTCAGAGCGTTATCTTTCAAGACGTGGTCATTGAAGTTGAACTCCATCCTTTGGTCATAGGTAAACTGGATGGCACCAATGCGAGATCCTATGTCAGAGATATCAAAGCTACGTGCAATGGAGACAAGGAGGTCCAGCACCAGCCGGAAGTTCCCGTCACCTACACTGCTGGAGCCATCGATCAAGAAGCCCAGGTCCACTGAGTTGTAGCACGTCTTGCTGCAAAGCATCTGATCGATGGAGCAAAGTTTTTGAGCTAGTGGCTTCACAAACTTGTTGGTGCTGAACCAGCTGGGCATGGTGAAGGTGAAGAACTCATTGTCCTTGCACACTGCCTGTAAGGTACATGACAGCATAAATTGATTTTGGCAGACTCAGAAGTTCACACTAATGATTTGTGGTGTTTTTTTAGCGAGTTCATATGTGAAAACATCTCACCTTTCTCATGAAGTCTTGATCGCTCACCAGACTTGCCTCCTCAGGGGAAGGTTTGGCCACAGACACAAAGAAAATGTTAATGCCAGACTCTCTGGCTAAAATTGCTGCCTCCTCCACATTATCAGAAGGCCACCCATCAACAAACACCACAATGACCCGTGGGTAACCTCTCCGCACCCCAAAATCCGGACTGAAGAAGTTCCTCACAGTGTGCAGTATGGCCTTACCTGTGCAAAAACCAATAACTCAAGCCTGCCAAGATCTGCTCATTGAAGCTTAAACATCAATAATAATTCAGTCCAACCAAAGCCATAAGGTAAGTGTCAGATAAATTTAATCTACTTCAACATTATCTATGGCTTAGTGTTGTTCAAAATCATACTGACCGGTAAAGCAAATCCACATCTCTTGGTAGATAGGCAGTTTGGAAAATGGATTGAGGATGTGAAAACTAGGTATTTGCAGTACTGTACTTACAATATAAGTCTGTATGGAAGGGTACACTATTATGGGTCTCAATGCACAAATGTTTAAAAATTTGCATGATACATTAGTATGCCAGAAGGTGCCAACAAATAACTATTTTTACAAGTGAGTGAGTAATTCATTCAAACAAATCTTTTTACAGCACCTGACCGACTCATTACTCAACCAATTTGTGAAGTAATTTAAAATGATATATATATTTCAGTTCATTTATTTGGATTTTATTTTAACTGCATTACTATAAAATAATTTTGTTTGTTCAATTTCCATCTTTTAAAGGGTGGCATGATTTATATGTAAAAAATGCTCATATTTATTTAACCCATGTGTTCATACGAAATGTGCACTTCAGGAGAAGGGATTAAACCTGTATTTGTATTGCCCCCAATGTACGGGATTTCTTTGATGGCAAAGGTCACATCTTTGGCTGTCGTATAGTTTGTCAGGTAGAATTCAGTTCGAGGTGTTTCGCTGGAAAGAAAGACATGGATTATAGGTGACTTCTTGATAAATGATCACTATGATAAATGACTTGTGTTTATGCACAGATCACCTGGTTTGCACCACTCCTACATGAGGACCTTGTGTCCCAACCTTCAGCATGGTTGCAAGTTTACTGACAAAGTTCTTCTGCAAGTTGAACCGCCGCTGTCCGATGTTGTAGCTGCTATCCAGCAACAAAGCCATATCGACTGGACAATCTGGAACAAGGTAATATTTACACAGGTCTTGCATTTCACGTCACGCTTCTTACAATACATTTTTAGAAAAGAAAATCAGCTAGTACAAACCTTTGTGTGCTGTTGCTGGAGGAGGCTTTTTCACTATTTTTTTCACTGGCTTCTTGGCTGCAAGAGAGAAATAGGAATACTCAGTTTAGCCTACACATGTCAAATATCTTCAGTCATATGAACATTTATTACCTGCTCCAGATGCGACGGTGGCAGAACTGCTGGTTTGGCTGGACACTTCCAAAGGCAAGCTAATTGTTCCTGAAACAAAAAAAAACAAAGTTAACGTGACAAATCTTTATATAGTGGTCTAAAACTACTTTCATTTATTATGATTTATTCATTCATTTTCTTTTCGGTTTAGTCCCTTTATTATTGTGGGTCACCACAGCGGAATGAACCACCAACTTATCCAGCATATGTTTTACACAGCGGATGCCCTTCCAGCTGCAACCCATCACTGGGAAACATCCATACACACTCATTCACACACATACACTACGGACAATTTAGCTTACCCAATTCACCTATAGCGCATGTCTTTGGAATTGTGGGGGAAACCGGAGCACCCGGAGGAAACCCACACAAACACGGGGAGAACATGGAAACTCCACACAGAAATGCCAACTGATCCAGCCGGGGCTCGAACCAGCGACCTTCTTGCTGTGAGGCGGTTGTGCTACCCACTGCGCCACTGTGCTGTCCCCATTTACTATGATATTCTAAATAATTTTATACACCATATTATTTATATGGACACACCAATCTGAAAAGTTTGACTTATATCCATAACAGATCATTCTTTACATTTGGAAGCCAATTACCGATATGTAGGCTCATAAACCTTGATATGAGTTTTTCTTATCCTGATTATGCTAACAAAACACAAATCAATAAAACTGCAAATCAACATTTATCAGCTAATACCAATATAGCTGCTGGTATATATATATATATAATTATTATTATTATTATTATTATTATTATTATTATATCCCTTTTCCTAAAGTTGTTTTTTATTAAAGTTATCATTCAGTCATGCTTGTTGCAATCATTCTTTTCTTTTTTAAGTTATAAGTTTAGAAGCATAAGATCATTGGGAACAACATATATTATGATTAGACAAATTGTTATATTTTATTAGATTAGATTAGATTAGATTAGAAATTGTACGTGAGTGTGGTGAAAACATTTTCATTCAGCAAATCTTTGAATCTGTAAATAAATCTACAAATCTTAAAATTAAATGAAATTATTGGCATTAGTAATTGCCTCTACTCACGGGCCACAGTGAAAGATGCACTCCATTGTGACAGTGACTGCGACTGAACACCGTGAGCATAAGAGCTGAGGTAGTTTGTCCTCCCTTGCAGTCCGTGAACCTCCACTGGTCCACCAGACAGACCTATGATTCCTCTGGATGAAAGACAAACATTTCCCCTTGTTATTGCCGGTCTGCAACTGTATCATTTTAAGTGAAAACTGTACCTGTGAATGGCTGCTCCACATATGCTGGAAATAGAGGCATAAACTCCAGAACCAAACACTGAGAGGCTCCACAGAGAGCAGTTTGCTGGACAGAGCACCAGCAGATGTGTGTCTGACAGATCCACCGCACGAGTTCCACAGCCAATCGGTGTTGCAACTAAAAGAGAATATCAAACTTAAAGCAAACATATAAACAATATCAAAAAGTCTCTTAGCTACTGATAAAAATAAATGTGTCTATAAAATGTATTATTTAAAATGTATTACCCCCTCCCAAAACATTTTCTTTTATGATAAAAATAAATTAGTTCATTAGTAAACACAAAAAACATAATTCCTTAATAGAAAATAAAGTTAAAATAGTAAATATTTTTTTAACTAACAAT
>CAIGQW010053273.1:7754428-7768964 GCA_903798125.1 Danio choprae
AGAATTATTAGATTAATCTACAAAGATAAAAAACATCTTAATGGACACGTGTGTATAACATTGGATAAAGCTCCTGCCACAGTGTTAAATGTGCAAAACATATATATTTTATATATATATTTAAACTTCATTCTCTACATTGGAAGCATTCAGCAGAAATATGACATTTCACGAAATAATATATGAAAGCATATATATATATTAGGTTTCTAGAAAAATATTCTCCTAATGCCATGCCCACCACTGCAAATATACCCCAGCAACAGTGATGCGTCTCTAAATGTGTGGGAAATAAAGATCTGCAGTTTTACCAGACAGTCTCAAAGGTACATTTGGGTGAAGATTTCAGTTTATAATAATTTTTTATAAAGTCTTTAATGTCACTTTTGATCAATGTAATGTGTCTTTGCTAAATAAAAGTATTTAATTAATTTACAAAGATAAAAAACATCTTACTGGCCCCTTTTGTATAACATTGGCTAAAGCTCCTGCCACATTGTTAAATGTGCAAAACATATATATTTTTAGGATTTGATTGGTGTCATAAAATAAGTTTTTGTCATGTGAACATAAATTTTCATGCTAATTTAACTTTAAATTGACAAAAAAAAGGTAAAATAATATTCATCTGGATTTTAAAGTGATTTAATATCATACAAGTTGAAATTACTTGTACAGTTAATTTGATTCAACTTAAAATTGAAGGAAGCGACTCTTTTTTGACATTGTAGATGTCTGTTAACTCTAAAGCAAATTAAATGGATCCTTTCAAATTAAACAAAAGTGACATTAAAAACTTCCAACACATAAAAAACTTAGACAAATAAAACAACAACAATAAATATCATATAACTTCTGTTCTGTTTCAAATAAATGTTAATATAGACCTTTACATTTAACAGATGCTTACAAATTGATAAATAATGCACACTATTGACTTTCTGAACTTTCTATTCATGAAAAACATTTGATCAGAGCACTTTTAACACTTAGCATATAACAGTAAATCATTTCTGAGCATCGAATCAGCATTCATTCATTCATTTTCATTTTCGGCTTAGTCCCTTTATTAATCAGGGGTCGCCACAGCGGAATGAACCGCCAACTCATCCAGCATATGTTTTACGCTGCGGATGCCCTTCCAGCTGCAACCCAACACTGGGAAACACCCATACACTCTCATTCACACACATACACTATGGACAATTTAGCTTACCCAATTCACCTATAGCACATGTCGTTGGACTTGTGGAGGAAACCGGAGCACCCAGAGGAAACCCACGCCAACACGGGGAGAACATGCAAACTCCACACAGAAATGCCAACTGACCCAGCCGAGGCTTGAACCAGCGACCTTCTTGCTGTGAGGCGACAGTGCTACTCACTGCGTCACCACACCGCTCGAATCAGCATGTAAAAACAAAATGAATCTCTGGCAACAAAAATGTCATTATATTTGAAAGTATATTAAATATATTAAACTGATGTTTTATATTACAATAATATTTCACATTGTTACTCTTTTAACAACAATTTTGAAAATACAAACACAGCCTAGCTAAGCATGAGAGAATTCCTTACAAAAACATAACAAAGCGTACCCACCACCAAACAAGATAGTGTACATTGGACGACATCTCATCTTTCAGCAGATGCTGGACTTAGCCTTAAGACTTTCCTCCCATAAATCATACAATTATACAGACTGATTAATATTTTCCAGAATTCATTATTTTTCAAACTGTCTTGCACCAAAATAAGCAAACGGGGTCTGAGCCAAAAACATCTCCTTGCGTAACGGGCCTACTTTAACCTCTGAAACAGCTAATATGAGAGAAAACATTCAACGCAAAACACCATGAACCTCTTGTGTGTCCACCACGTGCGACTAATTATTTTGTTATTATTTATCTTTTATTTAATTATTTAAAGAGTGTCTGAGTACAGTAAATAGACAGAAAGTGGGCATTTTCCACAAATGTAAGGTCAGGCCTTTATAGAAGTCTGTTCTTTCACCTGATTAATAATTTTAAAAATACATAGATATTGCAACTTCAATCCCACAATTCTTTCTTTATTTTTCACAGTTTTGAGTTTACACCTCACAATGTTCTTTCTTGTTAGAACCGCAAGTTTATGTTGCCAGAACTGAATTTTTCAGGCCAACAAATTGGCCTCCCCAACAAGACATGGTTACACCTTGGTCTGTCATGTCGAGCGGGACATAGACATAATAAATACATAGACACCCCATTGTCCTCTTTGGCCCATTGCTGCCATAGACATAAATACAGACACCTCATAGGCCATACAACCATATATGTCAATGTGTCGGCACCAATTGAGTCCTAGCAACTTTTCCACATGTCAAATTGGGATAGGAAACAATATACCAGACTCCAACTGATCTTGGAGTCTCACCATTCACAAGTAAGCCAGAAAATTTTTTTTTTTTTTTTTTTTTTTTTTGGTCATATAACTTTATGTTGACCTCATCTCTGCTATTAGTTAGCAGTAAAGGCTTAGACTTTATGAGAAATCATAGATCTTAAAGGTGCCATAGAATGCATTAATACACTGTATTTGAACGTTCTCTGACATCTACATTAAAATGACATCTAATTGACATCAAAAACACGTCAAAAATACAAATCAATATGTCAAAACCTTAATGTCCATTTTACACCAACATATTTAATGCTCGTTTGACCACCAAAATTATTATACACAAAAAGTATGACATCAAATTGACATCTAACTATGGAGTCAAAGAACACATCAAGATTTGATTTCAGTCATGTTTTTTTATGCCAATGTTATGCTATTTGGGGGCCTCACGGTGGCGCAGTGGATAGCACGTTCGCCTCACAGCAAGAAGGTCGCTGGTTCAGTTGGCGTTTCTGTGTGGAGTTTGCATGTTCTCCCCGTGTTGGCGTGGGTTTCCTCCGGGTGCTCCGGTTTCCCCCACAAGTCCAAAGACATGCGGTATAGGTGAATTGGTTAAGCTAAATTGTCCGTAGTGTATGAGTGTGAATGGGTGTGTATGGATGTTTCCCAGAGATGGGTTGCGGCTGGAAGGGCATCGGCTGCGCAAAACATATGCTGTATAAGTTGGCGGTTCATTCCGCTGTGGCGACCCCAGATTAATGAAGGGACTAAGCCGAAATGAAAATGAATGAATGAATGTCATGCTATTTGGATGTGAATAAATACCTTGATGTCAATTGACATCAAATGAACTTGCATTTTTGACGTTTTTTTTTTTTTGTCTTGTCACCACAAGGTGCCTTCTGGGATAGAAGCATGTGGCTTAGGTAAGTGCAAAAAGTCTTAGTTTACAACCCTAGGATTTTCCACTATAAGTTTCAGTTTTTACCTTATTTGGAAGGGTCGTGAATGTTAATAATGAACATTCACAGCGGCTCACACAGCAAACAGAAATCGAACGCAGGAGCCGTGACGTAATATGAAATACAAGCATGCAAAATGATACTTCACTGTCAAACAAAAAATATTTGAACAAATTCAGTAGATGTCTTGTAAAATGATAATTGCCTTGTACGGTGCTGCCTGGCTGCTAGGATCTTCATAGCAGGTTAGTAACTGGAAGTTGGCTATTATTATTTTTTTTAATTTAACAAATTTATTAGTTAAAAAAAAAGTGAGTCCTAAAAACAGAATTAGATGATTATCATCCATATCCCTGTTTAAATTACATATATCACATTGCAAAAAGTGTATTTGTATTTTTATACAAATTCTTGTATCACATTCCAAAAGTGCTCTTGGAGCTTTGTAAAATTATAGTCGAACCATCAAATAACGGATTACTATGAAAATGTTTTTGGTTCCATTTCTGGACTGTTGATGTCTGTGGAAGATAAGGGAGCTCTTGGATTTCATAAAAAAAAAATCTTAATGTTCTGAACAACATGAGGGTGAATAATTAATACTAGCATTTCCATTTTTGGGTGAATTACTCCTTTATAAGACAGCACAGGCAGGAATGTACCTCAATCAAATGCTGTTGGGGTATAGCCAGACTGAAGAAGACTGTACAGTCGTGGCCAAAAGTTTTGAGAATGGCATAAATATTAGAAATTGGAAAAGTTGCTGCTTAAATTTTTGTAATAGTAATGTGCATATACTCCAGAATGTTATGAAGAGAGATCAGATGAATTGCATAGTCCTTCTTTGCCATGCCAATTAACTTAATCATGAAAAAAACTTTCCACTGCATTTCATTGCTGTCATTAAAGGACTTGCTGAGATCATTTCAGTAATCGTCTTTGTTTCTGTGATGTACTGACATATAATTACAAGCACTTTTTTTCAAAGGCTTTTATTGCAATTACATGACATTTATGCAAAGAGTCAGTATTTGCAGTGTTGGCTCTTCTTTTTCAGGACCAGTGAAGTGAACCGCCAACTTATCCAGCATATGTTTTCCCATCTCACATACACTCTCATTCACACACATACACTATGAACAATTTAGCTTACCCAATTCACCTATAGCGCATGTCTTTGGACTTGCGGGGGAAACCGGAACTGCCAGAGGAAATCAACTGAACACAGAGAGAATATGCAAATTCCAAACAGAAATGCCAACTGAACCAGCCGAGGCTCGAACCAGTGACCTTCTTGCTGTGAGGCGACAGCGCTACCCACTGCGCCGCCCAATATTTCATTAAGTCAATTGATTTCCAAGAGCATTTTTACCTGTGTGAGAGAAATTTCTTATAATTACTAAATAATGAAATGTATGTTTTTTGTCAAATACTAAACCAGTTACTGTATCTGATCACAGTTTTCAACACAATGATATGCTTTATAAACTGCACAGACTCACACCCAAACCATTCTAAAAGCTTAAATATTGGGGCAGTTGAAAGACAGCAATTTCCATAGTGAAAACTTTATTAATTTACATAACATTTATATTATAATCAAATTAGTAATTAAATTGATATTAATAGGAAATTTTCAAGGTCTGACTATCAACATCTTAAGTGACTGAAGACAGGGCTTTTCTATGCTACACGCAGATCACAAACCACCACTGCAATCAAAGTCTTGCCAAGAGTCTTGCCAATGTGAAGGACGGACGCTTTGACGACGTACCGCAGACGTGCCCAAACGCGTTTACTAGCATGTTAATGTGTGGTCCAGAAACTTACAGAGGCGCAAATTTGATCCTTGTGCTATCTGAAAGTTTATATCCAGCCCCTTACTGTCCTCCACCGGAGAAACTCCTGCCAGTTTTTGGTCTGAAGTTTATACCACACTGAGTGAGGTATAAACGCTAGTATTGATTAATACAGATTTGACAGATGAAATCAATTTAACTTTGGTTGCGTCAAATGACTTTTCTGACTTTGTCACGTACAAATTCTAATCACAAACAGAAAATGGCTTAAGCTGCAAATTCATATAGGCAATATTCAAGAGTCTATCATAAGATGCTGTGCATGACTCTCAAACATCTAAATAGGTTGTCAATTGCAGACACTGACAGAAATAAACAGTGTGAACCCATGTATAATGTACAAAACATTTCAACAAAAAAAAATAGCATTTTACTTATACACTGATGCTTTTCAAGTGATATTTTTTAAACTTATCTGTGTATTCACTTTCGTTGTTTTGCCAGGTTATTTGCTTTTTGAGTTGTTTGGTGTTAATCTATTTGTTCTGAAATCATTGATCTTGTTTCTTCATGGAATTTTGAGTGGATTGCTTGACTGTTCCTGCTGCTCTGTTTGGACTCAAACTTTCACTGTTACTCTGACTACGAGCATGCCTGCTGCTTTTGAATTATGTGTCTGGATAAAGTAAATACGGCACCATTACCTGACTGTTCTGTTCGTTCCTCGCTTGAGTAATTTGTACTCTGTCCTGACATTACAGTCTGGTCAAACATAGACTCGTTTGAGGACACTTGTGGAGAGAGACAAGGTTTTAACTCTGCAGTCACCAAGCTCAATTTATAAATCCAACTTTCTTGGTCATTCCAACCCATCTTAGAGGTCTTCACCACCATTCCTGCTTTCCTTATTATAATCTCATCAGTGATTATGGTCTTATGAAGACTGTTAACCTCAATTTATTTGAACTCTCATAAAAAAACATTGTGTTCAACATGAAGTACCACTAGTAGCATGGATTGTTCTAGTCAGCTGCTTTTTGATATGAAATTAAGATAAACAGTGCATGTTCTGTATATTACTTTATATACAAACAGAGGACATTAACTAATATAAAAAAGAAAGCTAAAGTCTTCCAGAGTTGCTTGGTTTTCTCATTAATCCATGAGGACTGATGCTGCGGGACTCGATTAATGGGCTTTTTTGGCACTCCAATTCAGAAGGGGTCTCAGCCTTCTCCTCATGGATGTGTTCACTCAGATTATGGTCCATCTCTACTGGTTCATCCTCCACATTGAGCTGCACATCAGCAGGCTGGGCCAGCGGTGCAGGAGGGGTGGGTCTGTGTGCTGATGTTGGTCTGAGGCAGTAAAACAGAGCCTGCAGGTCCTTCCGGAACTTAGAGCTCATGCCAATGTAGATAAACGGATTGTAGAAACTTGCTGACTTGGCAAACAAGCTTGCCAGGATGCCGTTGAGAGGGGGTATTTGGTAACCCAAGGCGGACCACATGGAAATGACTGCATATGGGGACCAGGCCAACAGGAAGGCCGCACACAGAATGAGGGAAACCTGGAGCAAAAATACAGGACAACAAATACATGTGTTGACATTTGCTGTTGCAAAAGTCTAGTGGCACTGTGGCTTTGCAGAGAATAACACTGTGGCCTACTTCCCAGTAGGTACGGGTTGACTGGATTGTCCCCTAAAGTCAGAATTTCAACTCTTAAAGGAACCACAACACTCACAAATTCAGAATTGAATACAGCTGCTCAGCACGTCAGATGAAGCAAAAGTGCAGTGTGATGTCACATTACGACCTTTGCAGTGTTCAGAATTTTATATGCCTGAATTCTAGTGGGACTGTGGCTTTAGGGGAGTAACATTTGTACTCGGATGTTGGCAAATTCTGACTTTGGAATTTGGTCCCCTCAGGTCAGAACATTGATTTGGAAAAAAAACGCAGCAACCACAACTTCAGAATTCAATACGGCTATTTAGCGCATCAACCAAAGTGAAACAAAATAGCATTTCTGTTTGCCTGTGTCTTAGATCTTACTACCTTTTTATCAACTGGAATGCCTATCAATGGATGTGTCCATCAATGGTTTTCAGAATTGTGATGTAGTATGCAGTCAACTTAACAGATATCTGACTATTAGGGTAAAACAAATTCAGCACTAATCTTTGGTCAAATAATAATGGTTTTACCCGTGTAATGCTGCGTTCTATCTTCTTCTGTCTCTCGCTGACATCTCCTCCCCGACTGGACTTGTGGCTGGAGTTGACCGTGCGGATTATGGACACGTATGCAAAAACTATAATGAACAGTGGCACGAAGAAGTTGAAAAAGAAAATGCCAATGACGTAGAGCTTGAATGGAATGGAATACAGAGCTCTTGTCCAGTCTATTTCACATGTCCCATACCCACGTGCTGCGGAAGAAATGCAGTTGAATGAAATGTCATTATCAACTTATTTTCAAAAAAACAGTTAGGTCCCTGTTTAAGTCTTACCTCTGTAACTACCCCAGCCCAGCAGTGGAGCTCCCGCCCAGAACAGACAGAACAGCCAGACTGCAGTTATGACCAAGCAGATATTACGCTTGTTGATGTGATGGGCTGAAGGACATGGCAGAAAGACTCGGATCAGCAGTCTTCATAGTATAATTATGCTGATTTATGAAGTATTTGTGCAGCCAAAGATAAAGATGCAAAATAACATCGTCCATATTTATCAAAGACTGAATTTATGATTTTGTTTTGGTGAAGTGTTTAATCTGGTTCAAATACAGATTTTTCATAAAAAGACTACATTAACCAAATTTGTTCATTTGTAAATCTGTTTGGGTATGACCACTGTCATCTGACTCCCTACTTTTGGTCAAACAGTGCTTTAGACATTTTAATGCCAAGTACCCTCAAATTGGATGATCCACCTGGGTTCCTTCTCTCAAATATAGACAGCTATTTTATTGAAAATATGGCAGTGTATGATTACATTCTGATGGATTTGTTATATTACTATTAAATGATAGCATTTTCTTAACCCATCTAGAAGTAATATATGCAACTACTGTACCCAAATAGACTTAAGGAAGCACAAAAAAAGAAAAAAAAGTTGATTATGCACAGATATTGTTGCATAACCACAGAACAGCTTTCAATACATGGACCTGGAGCAAAAAAAAAAAAAACTGACAAAAAAACTGAGCTATACAAAGTTATAATAATCAAAAAAGTTTGGCCAAGACAGAGCATACCATGATGAGGCTGGCAGCCTTTGATGTAGCGGATGACACTGATGGCTGTCAGTGTGTTGATGCTGATGAGTCCGAAGAGCAGGATTAGGAATCCGTCCACCTGGCCAAGACACAAAATCTTATACATTGCAAGCAGGTCTGGCATTCTCTGCAAACCTAAGGGAGTAATCACTCTGACTTGTCTCATCACCCACTAACTAGGCCCTGTGGAACAAGACAGCAAGATTAGGGGATAAAAGGACACATGCCTGTGTAATTGGAACGACTACAAATAATTCATCTCTTCAGCCCCTCCTGCCTCAAAACACCACCTGCCAGACTGCGAAGGGAACACAGTGACGGACCTCGAACACCAGATATTTTGATGTCCTTTAAGAACATTCATTGAAATGAAAGCAATACCATGAAAAGCCATTTGCTTATTTGAACTTTGGAACTAAATTGAGAATTTCAAATACAATTCATCTTTTACTTGCATTTCATTCCAAAACTGTATTTATTTCCTCTATGGAATGCAAAAGATGACATTCTTGAAATGTTTCTCTTCATACCATTAGTGTTCAGAAATATTGGACCACTAACAGACTTGACACAAATTATTTTTGTTTCACATCAGAAAAAAGATTTAAGTGACATAAGGATGATCATGTCATATCCTTACCTTGCAAGTCCAAAATGTCTTTATAAGATAGCCTTCATCTCTGAACACATCAAAAACTTCAAGGATTCCTCGAGAATACCCAAAAATAGATATGCTGGCATCAGAAATGGCAAGGTTGAGAGTCAAGAAATCCTGTGGTTCGAGTGCCTTTCTTTGCTTTGTTAAAAGCAATATTACAGTCCCATTTCCAATCCACGAGAGCCACCCTTTCAAAAAAAGAAATATAAAATTCACCTAGTCTTCCTTCTCACAAGAATGTGCATTGAAGCTAAAGAAGAAACAAACCTCAGCAAGGCACAAATAATTCAATGCAGTTACCTAGTATCACCAGATAGACACCGATTGCCGTCTCTCCTCCATCCGACACTCGGTAGACTGTGACATTTGTGGGAAGAATGCTGTGGATGTCCATCTTCAGTGAAAACCTTTAGGATGGACTCATCTCAGCGTGATGTTTGATGGGGTTCACAGTATTGCTCTCTTTCTTGGTGGAAGTTAAGAACACCTAGCAGACTACACCAAATGGCCTGTACTGTAAGACTAGGCGTAATCTCCTTATCTTTTTAAAGACTTTAAAGATTGAAATTTCTAGGTCAGCTCTTCACAGACACCAAACCACTTAAGGCATTTACCTTTGCTTCTGAATTCACCCGACGTCAACAAGCCCGTTACCAGGCATAAGATGTCTACATCTATGCTGATGATCCAAAGCAGACTCAAAGAAAGAAAGCAAAACAAAATTGGTGCTTAAGACTGTTAACCTTTATTTTTGGGAACATTTAGTATTGAATTAAATAGTATAAGAAAGACAGTATCCAGTAATGAAATATGTGTGATTCTGAAGTTAGAGGGGTTTTAATGGAGTACAACTGAAGAGATCTCGATTCCAGATTTGAGAACGGTGGATAACTGGACTTCATCACTCCACCTATTTCTGACCAAGCAGGGAGAGCTAGGGAGAAATGAATGGGTTTAGTCTTAACTGCTCTGATACAGCATAATCACATTAACACTTCGACAAATGCAGGATTACTACTCAACAATTGTGCTGCACACAGTCAGTGTCATAAAGTTCATGACCATAGGAAAAAATTGGGAGAAGAGAGACATAAAACCCTCCCCTTGTTTTCACCCAAAAAGCAAATGAGTTAAAAGTATATTAAAAGAATTTGATGTGGAAAAAACTGGGCAAAATGTTTCGAAAATATTTACAGAGGGAAAGGCACGTTATGACTTGGTGTCAACTTTGTTAAGACAAAGTACAACGTAGATTTGCTTCGCCCAGCAAAAAGCATTCCAACACACTCAAAGCAGTGTTGTTTCCTCCAACTCAAGGATAATCTGTTGGATTTTAGAGCAATGGATTGCAGAGTAGTTGATTTTTCACAGAATTCTGTTCTTGTATGTGAAAATGTGTTGATGAATTTGTACTTTCAGCTTAAGGTAAATTGCACCTTAAATGTTTGAATATGCTTGAATATGATTTTTTTTACATATAACATGGACTTCCTATTGGTTTATGCTGCAAGGGAAGTGATCATACCTGTTTAATGAACTGGGCAGCATTAAACAGCTCACTGCAGCCATAAAGAATCCGCTTTCCTTGCCTGGTCTGAAGAGAAGGAAATCATTACACTCATCTTCATAAGTAAACAGTCCCAGAACATTTTACATGTCAAAATGCGTCATACCTTTGTGTAGTCAACAAGATTTTGGTACTCTATGTAATTGCCACCTCCAACGACAAAGACGATAGCCTGTGGAATCAAAATTTGTCATTATATGTTCAAGCTTAATCGTGTGTGAATTTCAACATGCCCTGCACAAAAGTTTTGTATTAAATAAAAACCCTGCAATATTTCACAAGAAGACTCAAATGGCTCTCCTACAGACGTGAGCTCAGACACTCTGGGCTTTCAGCTCATTTTGTCTGCAGCAAGGCTTAATCTCAACTAGGAACAGAAAGCTATCTGTGCCATAGATTAACCCTGCCAGGTTACAGAGCATAGGTGCCAAAATGTGAAGATACCGTATCAACATGCTCACGATGCAAATTAAGTCCATTAGATACCATCACTTATTTTATACTCACCTCCTGAAAGGGGTTCTTGTTCCTTGGAATGGAGCTGAGGGAGTTAAAAATTAAAGATTAATTCATCATCACCGGCAGAGAGTAAAAACAGTCAATAGTTGTGGGGAAAAAAAGACAGATCTTCTTATATTCTAAATATTTTCAGTGGAAAGTTACAGCTCTGGCAAGGATGTACAGATCCGTTATTTGCCTAACTTCAATACTGCCTTATGTGTATTTAATAAAGACAAGCGAATTTGAATTCTTCCATGGATCAAATGCCTTAAACATAATATTTGAATACAGTGGGACCAAGTCAAACACAGAGATGTATCATTTGAAAATATAAGGAGACTAGTCTTCATCTTCAGTGTCTTACCTCTCGCTTCCACGAAGCATCTTGGGATCAAAGTATCTGTAGTCATCAGTCTCCTACAAAAATCACAACACATAACATTAGGGATTACAGAGTGCGCAAGTAAATTAAGGATGAAATAATAGTCACCCTCACACCCTCCCCACATCACCATCTCCTAAAAACCACCTCATCCATCTACATTAAACTCTTATCAAGATCTAATACTTCCCAGCAACCATTCGTCTGGAAGCCAGAAGCCTTAAACAGTAAAATGTCTGACTCAAAGAACGAGATTATCGTCTCTCTGCTTTGAAGAGTCTCAACACAAATTGAGGAGTGCTGTCTCTGAGGTAGGGGCCAGTGGCCTCCTACTTCCTCATCCTCCGCATTGGACGGGCCAAGCTCGTCTCTTTCCCCATGGAACCCAAGTCAGACTGGCATACCTGGCGCATACTTAATTCCTGGAAGAAATACTTTGCCATCAACTTACTGAAAGAAGAGCCCCACTGCACTTCCAAATGGCGAAATGCTCCAGATTTTTCTGCTATCGGTTTACCCTTGCCGAGTTACAAAGCTCAATATGAATAGCGAATGCCGAATACACCATTGTGACCTGGGACTATCTGACGGACGGTGGAGGCAGGAGATTCTGGAGAGCTCAGCTGCCCCAACTCCCTCAACAACAGACGTATTGTGCAGGGCACTGAAATTCCAGTAGCTGAGAAAATGATAATACGGTTATGTTCAATTCAAGTTTATGGGCAAGAAGGGGAAGCATTTCCAGTCGGTAACAGGATACAGCAATCTGTCCACCCCAGCTTTTAAGAGCGAGAAGATCAGAGAGACCCTGAGGGTGTTTCAGAAGGAAATAAGGTCTTTATGTCACAGTACGAGTAGGGGAAGCTAAAAGGCCGCTGTTACATAAGCTAATGAGTGCAGGAGCTAATATGTCAGCTAGCTGTCTCAATTACAGCATTTCATATTTAAAACACATCGAGATAGTTCTTGGAATTTTGCTTGGGGAGAATTCAAGATAGAGATGTCCTAAAAGTCATATTACGAGGGTGCTGTCAAAGATTTGCCACATCATATCCTTTGTGGTAATTCCACATTCATAAAAAAAAAAAATCTGCATCAATCATTCCTCCCACGCCGTCCCAGCAGTTAGATGATTTCAAAGCATCGGAAGAAAATTTCAAAAGCCGATTTTTCCTTCAAGGCGGTCCAATAAAAACTCGAAAACAGTCAGTGTGTTCAAATACCTGATGCTTCATATACAGACATTTTGCAGACAATGAGATCCTCGAGTGTAGCAGAACACAATCCTTTTATCGCTCAAATGGCTTCGGCTTCTGTACAGATGTCCCCTAGCACTGTGCACGTTAGGGGTTTGAACCTTTGTTCTGCCTCACAAAAGGTGAAAAGCCCAAATGGACCGCTTCCAAATCCCTCAGCCCTAGAAACTTAATATATCATGCTTTGGGTTCACTCACTAGAAACCCTCTCCCTCTCTCTCTCCACAGGTGTTCCCCTGGCTGAGACAGTCGCATTAACTGTGCAGCTCAGATTGCCTGGATTGAGGTCTCGGCACACTCAAAGAGCCTCTTCAGTGCCCCGTTCAGAGCAAACTCAGTGTCCCATAGCGCTGCAGTGTCATACGCATTAGTCCGCAGTGGGAGGTAGAGCAGTGAGCCGTGGCGATACACAATACCTTATGCACACTGGACACAATCACCCTAATGATCTTTAAACATTTTTGAATTTAGACTTTTCGATAACAGATTGAAAGTCTGTCATACTAATATAACTAAAGGGGACGATGGGTATTTTGTTATAGTTTAGATTTTTGTAATTATTGTCTGTTTTCGTTTTGCTGATGAAAATAGTTCCAAAGTTAAAGCAATAAACAAATAATTGTTGCACCCCAAATCATGTACTCTAAAATATGACTACATGTGAAACAGCAAAAGCTAAAAACTAGTAGTATAAATATGAGTAGTAGAACATAAATTCCCAACATCACTTAAGTACTTCACTGCCATTCATAAATCCTCACCCATGGCCTCATGGGATAGTAAAATGTCATTAAAAATGTGTTCTTCAGACTCTCTTTGGAAATAGCAATATATCAAGGTACTTTTCACATACAATTTTTTGAATACTTTGAATTCAGATGCACTGCTCAACTCAAAATTTTTTCCACCAAGCAGACATACTTGAATGCAGGGAGTCACTTGTATAATTTCTAAACGAAGTAGCCAATCGGAATGAATGAACAATTTAATTAATCCCACATTAACTCTGCCTCTGCTGCCACCTCCTGGCAGTTTTAGTGGTATTTATTCATGACAGGCCTTAAAGGCATAGTTCACCTAAAAATGTAAATGGCCTCTTCATCTACTCTCCATCATGGGGTTTTAAACAGGAAAAGAAATTACCTTAAAAGTCATAAGTATGGAGATAAAAGGATGTGATGAAAGGTAAAAATAAGCACTCACTGGATTTGACTTCATTTCCATCAGGTTGTCCAAGATGCGAGTAACCGGTAGGTTCTATATAAGAAACAATTGAGAATCGCAATAAAGCCAATAAGTCAACAAACTTAGCAAAGCTTTATCCAAACATATATAAAACTAAAGAGCATCACAAGCAAATAAATCATTCAAAAACCACAAGTACTGCAATATCAAATATTAGGAGAAAAGAAGCTATAACAGAAGTAAAAACAGAAAATAAAGTTACTGGTAAATGCAGCTCGCTGACTGAATGTTAATTTATCACCGTAATTTGGCCAAAATAAATTCTTCACTTGTTTTTCTTTGGTAGGGAATCCAGCCTTATATTTCAAAAGTTGCTGCGGTGAAGCTTGGTTGTAATTTGGTTGACAGGATTCTGTAGATGTTTTTATTACACATTTATGCAGTTGTTTTTATATATATATATGCCCTTCCAGCCGCAACCCATCTCTGGGAAACATCCATACACACCCATCCACACTCATACACTACGGACAATTTAGCTTACCCAATTCACCTGT
>CAIGQW010053273.1:7769364-7783845 GCA_903798125.1 Danio choprae
CCCAAATGGAATTAAGAAATGAAGTCAGCACTTAGAAATGGAGTGGCCTTAAATGTGTTTGGAATGCATTTTACCACACAAGCACTTCAAAAAAAATCAACAACAATCTGGTCAAATGCATTTTTGTGAAGTGGTTGAAAGTGGACCACACCATACTGGAGCAACAAACATATTTTAGTACAAATTTCTGGTTCCTAGATACACCCAGTGTTCGTTCTTTAATTAGAAAATTATAATACACATATTAATAATAATATGCATTATTTGATCAAATGGTAGCAGATTGGGAGGGTTAGAATAGGTTTGTACCTTCATTACACTTTTTATGTCCTTTAGTGCTATTAAATACTCACATGCTGTTTCAATACCAGATTTTTCACTCCCTCCATCACAAACTGGGAGCCAGTGTTCATCACCCTTGAGAACAGTCTGGAAAAGTGACAGTCCATTGCGTTCAAATCACTTATGCCACTAACAAAAGGATTCACATTTTCGAAATTAAATGTGGTATGGCCTCATACCCCATTGGTTTCACTCCACTGCTCCCGTAATTGGCTGGCGTTGCAGCCATCTTGGTGAAAGCTCTGGAAAATAGGTTATATTAGTTGCAACACCACTCTTCTCATCTTTCTGCTGAATTTAATGTAGTAACTAGGCAAATGTGACAGCGTGTTATGGTGTGTTTGTTGACTATGGCCAGAACTTACTTCCACTGTTTAATGTAGTTAAGTGGGGATAGGTCGCAGCCTGCATCAAGCATAACTTTCTTGTACTGTTCTAGATCAACCTAAAAAGAACAAAATGTCTTTATTATTTCAACACTCAAAGATAAAAAAAAAAAACCCAAAATGGTTCAAGAGGAGCTGTTTTTATAGAGTGAAGGATGACATACAGCTCACAAGCCATATGCATCCATCAGGGTGAGCAGAAACTCTGGTTCCTGTTAGTCGTCTATACCACATGAGTGAAAGGGCCGTTTTCATGTCACCAACCTCATTACAGCCTCAGAAAACAAACAACAAAACGGCTGTTTTTGGAGTTTAAGCAAACCCTTAGCCAACAATAACCTACGCTGGTTCAGGAGGACACAGATGAAAGAAAGGATAACCAAAAGGCATGGAAAAATAGTTCAAACTCTGAGCACGCCATTCTTTTTTGGAAACTCAAAGCTTTTACAGCCTGTATTGATAAACAAAATAGACAATGACAGTCAGCTCAAGCCAGTGCTCTTTCTCCAGGGTTTAACTATGGTCACTTGGAGATCCTCCATCCCAGCGTGGTCCCACAGGTCCGTCCTCTTTAGTGGCGGAAGTGTACACAGGAACTCAAAACTGTCATTTGTTTGGCGTTTAAGTAACATCCAACAGAAGAGATCTTGCCATGAACTGAACAATCCTGCTTTATCAAGGTACAAGAGTAATAACACTTGGCCATGGCATCAAAGGGTGTCAGTGTTCCTCAAATCTGCACTGCATGTGTCCTGAAGAACAACAAGGCTTTTCAAGACTCGGCCTCTGAAAGTAGTTTAAGAAGCTGAGCCGAGCTTCATAGGGAACAGACAGAAAGTTTTTGGCTCCATGTGTCCCCAAACAATGAAATCCATGCATTCACCACTGATTATGATAAAATGCAATGTTACCGAAAGTGCATGGCAGGGTAGCCCACCACAGTCAACCTCAAATCTACGTTGTAGAATTATTTATCTAGGGCCGTTAAAAAGAAGATACTGGGTTCAGTATAAATCAGTTGACCAATTTTGTGGCATAATTCTGTTTTCCGTAAAAACTCATTTACACCGCTATGAGAAAAACGATGCCAGTTTCAATAGTGCAGTCACAAGATGTAAACAATAGCTGTGCTCATAACTTCACTCCTTCATTTATCCTTGTGTAGCGTATGGAAGTGCACTGCAACAGCAAAACTGAACGATTCAGATGCTTTCGTGAGTGAGGATGATTTCGGAATGAACATTACGCTTGAAAACTACACACTTTTTATACTTCCTGTTTGGCTTCATGAATTGTGTCACTGTTACGTTTTATTGTTTATTGTATTATTTGATTTAAAAAAACAAAAAGAAGGAACACTTGTTTCTCATTATTTATTTTAATTATTTTTAAAATGAAAAAGAAAAAAAAAAACCCCACATTATTTCTTCCATGTTTACTTTGTCATAAAATTAAAATAAATAAAGTAAATAAACATAAAGCAAGAACCAAAACAAATACAAAACTTAAACATAATTTTTTTTTTTGCCAGTGTCCTCAAGCTGATTGCTGAGGTAACCCTGGCATAAAATGTGAACAAGTTGTGTCCTTTTGTGCTGCTATACACCAATTCTCTTTTTATTTTACGCTCCACAAAATGATTGATTTATATTTTCGGAAACAGAAGAGTGGATTGTTGATATAAAAGTAGTGAACGGATGTAAGAAATAAAGTAATTCACTCAGAATTCTGGCACCACTACAAAATGTCTGACACCCGATATATAGTGGCCAATTCAGTAGATAGGGAGGAGCTTCAGACACAATTAGTATGATTTTTATAGTGAACAAATTGCTTACTAACCTGAACCACAACTGAAATAATGTACAAGTTGTTGCTAGAAGGGATACAACTCTGGCCAGAAGTTAACAATAATTATTTATTAAATTACCCATTACATTTTTTACTAACATGTACCCCAACCCTAAACCTATGCATCATAGTAAGGTAAAAATAGTAATTGTTTTACATGTCATAAATATTATGCTATATTGATATGTGCATGCACAAGTACCTGCAGCTGTATTCATTCTAGACTTCACCCAATAAGTGTAAACAAGTGCTTTAATGGGTTGCATCCATAACATAATAAATTCTTCACACTCACTTAAGTACCTGACAGTAAAATGAATTTATGTCTTTCATATAAAAGAAAATAAAGATTATAAATTGTTTTGTTTTTTTAAGTGTGTGTGGTAAACAAACAGAGAAATTCTGTCTTTAATCTTAACTTGTTCTGAATCTGTTAAGGCTGCAATGATTTGTGAGTTTTCTTATTTATTGCTGATACCATAGTTGACTATAACAGATCATGAGAGTGGTGTGGGGCCTTACCTCTGATGGGGGCTGCTGGGAAGTGATGTAGTAGATCAGAAACAGCCTCATCTTATCCTCTGCCGTTCCAGCTACCGACAAGAACAACATTTATATAGTCATCATGAAAATGCATACGGTTACTTTAAATTCAAGAGCATCTACAGTTTGTTGCTGTTTTTGCAACTTTGTCCCCTCCGATGCTCTGAAACATGATCAGTAAATCAAACATTGCGCTTGTAGGAACAATAAGGCCCTGTGTAGACCCTGAAAAATAAATGATCATTATCATTATAGCTAGTGACCATTCCTGTGTACTCATAAGAAACCCGTGGACCTACAGAGGACCCTGTGGAGATCAAGAAACGATGTCCTCTTGAAACCTCGCAATGCTGGCAGGAGAGAAAACGAATTTAGTCCTGTGGTAGCATCACAGAGAGCCTTTAAAGCGGGCCGCTTCCCCTTGAGATGTGATGCATTTCAGTCCACTAAGCTGGAAAAATGACTGGATGAGGACGAGGGGTGGGATACGCTCTCATTAGGGGAAGGGGGTATGAGTTACTCATTCAATTAGTTTTGTTTGATCTCTCAGGATGGGGCTGCTCTTGGTAAAACAAAATTTTATGACAGTAAAGCAGTATGCCATGCTTTGAGGGATATAGTGGTTTTTGGATTACGGTCAAGCTCAAAGAGCAGCTGACAAGTCAAGGCTTATTAAAGATATAGGCCACTCGAGGCCAAGTGTTACAAAGATTTGACCACAATTATGGGGTGTTGTGAGGCAGAATGTGTCGTTTTTTCCTGGTTGCCAAACCACAAATTAATCAAAGCTCTTATAATTGTCATCATCAGTATTATTACTATAGCCTAGCATTATTATTATTGGTTTGTAGCAAGACAATTATTGGTCTGTGCTTCAAAATTTGTTAAAAAAAAAAAAAAAAAAAAAAGATTTATTTTTGCTTGTAATACTTCACAATTTGGCCAAAAAATGTATTTTAAGAGCAAATAATATTATTGCAATATAAAAAAAACTTCATTAAAATAATAAAATAGTGCAAAATTTTACTTTACAGTATAACTAAGTGATACACTGCGATACACTGAGTGTAATAGAGCACATTACCATGTTTCATACTGCAAGACAAAACACAAAGCATATACATATTTATTTGATTAAACTGCAGAATTTGCAATTTGCTAATTGTATTTTTGATTAATTGTACAACCCTATTGTAATCTTTACCAGCACCAGAATATACAGAGCAGGTATGAATAACTACTGACATGGCACATTTGGAAGGGATTAAAAAAAAAAATCACAGGGAGGATTTGGTTATTACTTCATGACCCCACTTTCCCCTATAAAAATAATCCTGTCTAAATAGGGCTTAAGTTTTATCATCACAGATCTGGAATGAAACTGATGATACTATTAGACTTATACGGGGTCTCTGCAGGTTTTATGAAGGTAAATGTAAGAATTTCTTCAAAGTCGAAGAAAAGACAATGTAATTAATCATTTGAAGTTCTCTAAATCTGTGAGGAGCACACAATGAGTTGAAGTAACATCACTTCAAGTAATAAACAGAAACAACATTTACAGTACCTCCTGAAAACATTGTAAATAACATATTGTTGTTCCTTAGTATTTTTGTTGCTTTCAGTGCAGTGCAGTTCTTTTCACTTATACTCAGCAGTTTACATTTGTTTGTGGCCTCATTACAAAGAGACTTGCTAAATTCCACAATATACATCTTAAACTAACAAAAGATACATTTAAATGCTTTTTCGAAGTGGTAATAAATACATTTCTAATCGGTATATCTCGCATTTTGTGTTCTGACGAGCTTTAAACAGATTAAGCACATGGCTCCATGCTTCACAGATAGCTCATTTACTCTTCTTGCTTCTCTCGTTTTCAAAATAAGAGTCCCACATACATGTTATGTTTAATACAAGCTTAGATCAACTTAAATAAAAATGGAAAAAATATATAATTGTTGTAATCTCACTAGGAAAAGTGGAAATCAGACACAGCTTGGGGTTTGCATATAATCCAATGTGCAACGTAATATTTGGTCTTATGTTACTTCTATTGTGTATTTATCAATAAAACTACTTCATTTAGTTCATTTAACTAGGCCTGTGAAGTATCATATTGTGTATTTTGCACTCAAGTTCGTTATTTCAAATGGAGATGCGTGGCTTGCATGCGCAAATAGAAGGTATTCAGTCCAACACACTCGCATTTTCTAGCCAAAGAAAATTCATAACATCTCAACTTTTCAGAATGACATGAGCTGTGACACTAACCAACCAGGCTCAATCTGACTTCAGTGCACTTGTTTCTGTAACTGAACATAAAAAAAACCCTGTGCCATTTATTGCTTTTTCATATGTAGTTGATGTTATGATGCTGGTCGTTAAATTACATGCACTTATTGCGTAAATGTGATATTTTTTAAACTTGAATGTTTATTAAATAGTGATATAATTGTGCTCCGCATTTTATTGTCTCATTATAATGTTTATCATACAATTGTTTTTGTATATGACATATAATGTATTGTGGTTTAAGAGCTTGATGTTTGCACAGGAAAACAAAAATACAGAGAAAGATATTTACTTTTAAGACCTGCAGTAACCCTGTAACATATGGAAGACTCACCATCAGGGTCACTGATAATGTCCAGCAGGGATTTATCGAGTGTGGATTTGCTCATGAGCTTCTCCTCATACTCGAAGTACACGTCGAGCTTGCGGCTCTAAAGACAGACAGGCAAATTTAGAAGAAAAATATGCAGCTCCGCTTCACCGCAATAATATAATGTGCTGTAAAAATGTAACCCAAGAGATGAAAAACATTTTTCTCATGGAGCACTGACCTTGATGTGGTCCAGAACTGCTGTGGCAACGTTGGTGTGGAGGTCAATCAGTCTCTTCTTTTCCAGGAGCTCAGGAAGAGAACTGTTTGGAGAGAGGAGCATTATTCTGTTATCTTATTCTATACACGCAGGGTCAGGCAGGGGTACAGCCGTAGGCCATTTCTCAACACAGTGACTGATACATATGTATAATGGCGCTCATGCAAGATGAGACAAGTGCTGAATATAATTAGATTATATTAGGGTATATTTAATATATACATAATTGAATAAATACTAGATGGGAGGTTAACTTTTTTTTTTTCCATTGGGATGATCAACAAATGAAAAATCTTTTCCGTTGCCACTGTTGGCCAAGAAAATAAATGTCTTTGAGAATATGTATGTTACAATTTATATCAATATTATATGCAACATGGTTGTAATTTAAATTACTATTAATAATGTAATAATAAAAATTATTCATTATATTAATAAATTTATATTATATTTCTGACAGTTAATAAAAAGAAAATCCAACGATATTAATATGCACAATGATAAGCAATCCTTAACACATCATGCTGATCCTTCACACAATTACGTCACAGTACAAAAAACTTCATACCTGACGGCTGAGGTAAGTTTGGCAGTGTTATCTGACAACATACTAATGGCTCCGTCGTCCTCCCCTTCTAAGCCCTTTGAACAAAACCGCATTTATTAACCAGCATCCAACAAATCCTTCATATATGTTTTAGCATCAGCCTTATGAACTTACCATGATGCTCTTGAGCCGTTTAACCTCATCCTCTTGGGCTCGATACGTGTCCAGTTCTTCCTGCACAGCTTCTGCAACCTCTGGGAATGGACTGAAAAACAGAAAACAGAAATCTATTAAATGTCTTAAGAGTCATTTAAGCTGTTTTAAATGAGTCCATATACAATCATGAAAGCAGGAATGAAACTAAAACACACAGAACTGATGCTATGTTTGCAAAAATTAATGAATGCTCTAAAATATAAGAAACACTGTGACATCTGACAAACAATTTGATTGAATGAAGACAAACATGGATGTTTTTCTATCAAATATGTATTTACCAGTGCAGTTGGATTACTTAATGTGTTTAACAGGACTTAAAAAAACCTTCTTGTCATCATCATTTACCCTGACGCCATCCAAACCTGTGTGACTTATTTATTCTGTAAATAGAACACACACACACAAAATATTTAGCTCCATATGTTTTAAACTTTTCTGGTGCCCATGACTTCACTGTATGAAAGAAAAACATATGTTTATCAGACAAAAAATTACCCATTTATACCTGGCCTTACCATGCATTTTCGCCAATCTAATAACAAGTGGGCAACACTAAATATGGGTGCAAAACTGGGCCTACAACGTTTGAAGCTAGTCCACTTTCAACCACTTACAGAGGTAGTCAAAACACATTTAATCAGATTGTTTTCGCAGAGAAGATTATCATGTGTTCAAATGGCTCCAGCAAAAGACCACCTACTTCTCCACCTACTGACCTGACATGTGATCGTTATGGGACGTATTGTGAGAAAGTGCACCAAAACAAAGTGTTCATACTTCATTGCGCTGCACTAAAACACTCAGATCAAGACTGAAATAGTATTGGCCATCCACATCTTATTCATTTACTGCTTGCTAGCTCGTAAGTTGTGTAATATATTCCTTTAACTGTACTTGTGCTGTCCTGTGAAAGTGATTCAGAGCTTGATGAAATTGTAATGTATCTCGGCTGACCACTTGTACGGAGTTCACAAAAAAAATGTATATCAATACATGGCTAAAGTCATACATGTTTGAAACAACATGAGGTAGAGTAAATAATGACAAAATTTTTATTTTAGTGTGAACTAACCCTTTCATCAAAACTAGAACAGAAAAGGGTCTGTGGAAAATTATAAGCAAAATGTAAAAAGAAGGGGCCTCACGGTGGCGCAGTGGATAACACGTTCGCCTCACAGCAAGAAGGTCGCTGGTTCGAGCCTCGGCTGGGTCAGTTGGCGTTTCTGTGTGGAGTTTGCATGTTCTCCCCATGTTGGCGTGGGTTTCCCCCGGGTGCTCCGGTTTCCCCCACAAGTCCAAAGACATGCGGTATAGGTGAATTGGGTAAGCTAAATTGTCCGTAGTGTATGAGTGTGAATTGGTGTGTATGGATGTTTCCCAGAGATGGGTTGCAGCTGGAAGGGCATCCGCTGCGTAAAACATATGCTGGATAAGTTGGCGGTTCATTCCGCTGTGGCGACCCCAGATTAATAAAGGGACTAAGCCGAAATGAAAATGAATGAATGAATGAATGTAAAAAGAAATGCAAGTGGTCAAAGGGTTTTTAAAATCACCCAAAAATAGACCACATGCCTTCAGTAGTTAAATCAGAATATTATGGAACTACGAAAATACTTTTGTGCACATATAAAACAAAAATGAAAACAACAGTTTCTTCTCCTCAGTGTCAGCATAGGGTTACTGTTGAATATTTTATGTTATTTTAGTTTTATTTGCACACAAAAGTATTCTCATAACTTCATAAAACTCAAATTGAACCACTGAAGGAATATGACTGTTGAGTAATTATTGACAGAATTTTCATTTTTAGGTGAACTAACCCTTCAATTTGTATGCTTTAGATTTATCAGCACTAGATGTTTACCTTCCTTTGTGTTTTTGCCAAAACTTGTCAGCAGCAGTGAGATCATAGCTCTTCTTGTTTTTCTTTTTGGGTCGTGCTCCGGCTGGACTAGCCTCTGACCCATGAGACTCGTCCACACTCACTCGGTTCAGGTGGAAGTCCTGATATGGGGGATTGGTTGGGTAAGCAAGACAACAGAACTGAATCAAAGCTCAATGCAGAAACTAAAATATGTATAACCACATAACTATATCCAATCCTTTATTTTGAACGTATAAAATACAGAAACTGTAAAAAGGCATAATTCAGAACTGCTGCCATCCAGGGAATTGAGACCTTACTGAGGCAGAAGCATTTCTGAGACGGTAGAATAATACACAAAGGATTAATGATCACTGGCACGAAAAGAAACCCAGCACGTACATTCCACATTTCATGAAGCCCCTTTGTCATCCATATGATAACTGCAATAACTTCATCTTTCCATATGGCGCAACTATTTTCATTTTCCGTTTTAGGGAACATTACTCTATCAACAGCGGGAAAAAAAGGAGTACTGAATTAATTGTGGGTCATGCGAGTTTATTTTAGGTTCTGCTCACCAGCACATCATGAATTAGAGCCTGATACGTCCATGTGTGGTGAAGAGGAGTTGCAAGATCCAGGTTACGATCTGCAAGAACAAACAATGGCCTCTGGAAACTGTAGGAGAGTGGAGGGAAAGATGGGAGAATTTGAATGCTGCAATACTAAAACATGTCTCTGAGATCCAGATATTTCTTAGGACATATCAGTAAAGCAAACTTTCTTTATACTTCCAACTATTCATCCATCCTTTGTCTATCTTTACATCCATGCATTCGTCTGTCTGTCTGTCTGTCTATCTGGAATTGTTTCTTAAATTAGACTTTTACAATATAGATTATTGACTTAAAAAATATTTCAAATTTAAAATAAACATATTTCAATCAAATCAGATCTATGGGGTGTGCAACACTAAAAGTGTGTGTGTGTGTGTGTGTGTGTGTGTGTGTGTGTGTGTTTTTTAACTCCACCTGAACTGGCCAGTGCCCATGGTGTCTCCGGTGAACAGGCTGTTACGGGCGTCTCTCAGATTCTCTCTCAGTTTCTTGTCAAGTTTCTGAGAAAAAAAAGTGTCAAAGTGTCAAATCAACATTACTAATATTTCCAGCAGAAATTAGTTGTATGTATAAAATAATCTAATAAACAGAGCAACAGGTGTTAATTTAGTCTCAAATTACAGCGAGACATTCTTTTGCTGAAAGGAATCATCTAAAAGCTCTGCACTCCAGTGTAAGCGAGACAAGGCTGGACCAAATCTCACATGGTGAACAAAGAGGAATTCTGTACCATCAGTGAAAATGAATTACGCCAAGGTATCAGTTGACACATAGAGAAAAAAATGCACAGAGAACAAATGCACTGTAACACAAAGATTATTTAGGTGATCATCACAAGACCATTCGTGATCAAACTCTTATTTAACAAAGAAAAACAAAAGTGTCTTAGACTGTTCATTAAAAAAGTAGGAACAAAAATAGAGTAATGGTTCTCTTACCACCGCTACCATTTCGGCAGCATTCCCTCTTGGACATCGAATTATTGGGACAGCACCTACGATAACAGGAAAGCTCATTGTACTGCCAATAGGAGGGTGAATTAAATATCTGCTCATAGGCTCCCAAGACACACAAAATCACATTTCAAAAACAACAATACGGGCTTGATCGCTGCACTAAATTTGAATGGTTACATTACTGTCAAATACAATTGTAGAATGTAATAAAAGAGTGGATCAGTTCAGTGCATCTAAATGTTTTGTTTTTTTTCTTTTGAGCAATGTACAGAACAATATTTAGAAAGGTTCTGCCACCCAGTGGAACTTTCTGACAGTTAAACTAATGGCTGTAGTGTGAGCTTTATTATAAAACTATTACTGCTTTTTTATTTTGATCAAATATCAAGTCTTTTTTTTAATTCACATTATTCAAAATTAGACCGACAGAGACAGTGATTGGGAATCCTGTTTGGAATCATCAATCATTATCTTTGATGATTTCATAATAGTGGCACAAAAATACTGTAAGATATATGTTTCTAACTTATTATATGTTAAAGTGCACAATACCTTTTAAAAGTTTAGGTCAGCAAGTTGTTTTTAATATAGAAAGCAATATATTCATTTAAAAAGGATGACTTAAATTGATAAAAAGTGACAGTAAACAATATTTAGAACGTGCAAATATTGTATTTAAAATAAATGCTGTTCTTTAAACTTTTTACTGACCCTCCATTCAGTCCAAACTAATCTGATGTTTCTATCTTCTGAAGAACAGAAAAAAAGATCTCTGAACAAACAACTACAAACCTGTAACCATTGACTTCCATAGAATTTTTTTTCTACTGTGGATATTAATGCCTACCACTATCAAACATTTTTCAAAATATCTTCTTTTGTGTTCAGTGGAAAAACAAAACTCATAAACGATTGGAAGGACATGAGGCAGAGTAAATAGTGCATACATTTTAATTTTTGGGTGAACTATGCCTTTAAATTAGAATACATTTCTTTTAATTTGTAATAGCGTCCCACAATATTACTGAAATTTAAATTAATCAAATGACTACTTGGTGAGTTTAGGAGACATTTTAAATAAGCATAAAAACCTCTTACAAACCCCAAACCTCTGAATGGGACTGCATATGCATGATAGGATAAAACAAATTCATATCCTCATTTACCAAGAGTAACAAAGAAGCAGAAGAGACTATCCACTATTGTGTCCATTATGCCCTCCATGTCTGTGTCCATGATATCTGGCTTATTGATTGCTGAGAAAATAGAACAAAAATACTATCAATAACTCTGGATTACTTAAAAAAAAATTAAGTCAATATTTTAAGTGGGTTAAAGAGCTTACCATGGTAGGAGATGTGCTCTTTGTTTTGATTACAGAGAATGAACATATCATCCTCAAGTGTGATGAAGTTCAAATACTGATCAAATACCTGAGAAGGAACAGAACAGTCTAACATTAAAACTGAAATAAATATGAGCAGCATGTTATTTGTCTTTCCACAGGATTTCACTGAGCTCAAGCTCTAGCAAATGCACAACAGACACTTACTGTGAACAAACATGTCTGACTTACTTTGGTCACCTGGTTTACTGCATTAGCCGCTAGGGCAGCACTTGCTATGTCCTCCAACTTGCTTCTGGAAATTGCGGAGATGAAGTTCAAATAGTAGGACTCATATAGTTGGTTTCGGAGGTCCTGTGATGGAGAAAATAAATGTTAGTTCTGAAATTATTTCAACAAATTATCTTGAAAAGGGACTGACAAAAAAAAGCATATTTACTTGACATATCCGGTCAATGTTTTCCTCTGTGGGCATTATGAAGTAAATGGCGGGAACGTCTGGAATGGGGTCGCGATCTGAGTGCAACAAGCTATAGAGAAACAAACAAAAGTAAACGACCATTTCAATTAGTCTTACGAAATAACTGACTCCATGTTTTAGAGGTCCTCACAGGTGCAGAGTGATGCCCATGTCCCGTAGCTCTTTCACAGACAGAAGCGGAGATATAATGTCTTGGCCAAAGCGATCGTAAATAAGAACCTAACAACAATAGCAAAGGGTGAGTAAAAAGCAGCATTGAACCACATTTAAAAAGCACTGAATGGAGGAAGTAGAAACTCCTAGATTTGTCTCTTACCTTCCATACCGGCTCAGCTGTTGTGTTTTTGAGGGGTGGGGCATTAAAGTTAAGCATTCGTTTGAGAGCAGCTGAGGACAGAAACAGCAATGAAATACATTGGCAATGCTATACAATAAGGTTCAATAGTTAACATGCAAGCATTTTACAGTGTTTATTCATCTTTAGAAACCTTAGAAAAAAAACAACAACAGAGAACTCTTCATATTTAGTTCTGGAGCTCAGTTCTAGTAGTATTTACTAATAATACATTATTAAAATAGTTTAAAGACCGATTCTCACTATTACTTAGTGGCTTAATACCTGCCTATTAAGATATTGGCTGTTTATTTGTACTTATAAAGTATATATTCTGCATGATCATATTCTATATTCCTAATCCTACCCAATACCTAAACCTAACTACTACCTTAATAACTATTAGCAAGCAGCAAATTAGGAGTTCATTGAGGTAAAAGTCGTAGTTAATGGTTTGGTAATAGCGTGACCTGTACATCAAAATAAAGTGTGACCAAAAAAAAAAGTGTTAAATTTGAAAGTAAATTATAAATACATATATAATGCTTTAAAATTATTCATACAAACTACTTGAGTTAACAAACAGAACCTTAAATTCACTTGATTTGGCTTCACAGATTTGTGTGTGTGCATATATATTTGAAGAAATAAATAAATCATGAACAAATAAATGATCAAACAAACATACAAAAATCTAAAAAATCCAACTTGCTTTTGAAATATTTACCTATGAAAATATAGGTAAATATTTCAGAATCAAGATCTGATTGGCAAGCTCTCATTTCTGTTTGACCCAATTGACTCTTGACCTAATTCTTGATTTGGTTTAATTAATGTAGATTTAATAGGAATAGTAAACATCAGTTTACTTAAGAATAGTAAGAATAGTAAACATCAGTTCTTAAATGTTCAACTGACAAAAAGAAATGAAGAGCATTTCTTGTAAATTAAAGCAGAACCCATCTCTCAAATGCATATAGAAAAAAGAAAATAGAATACCAGGAAAAAGAGAACCAATCTTTAAATTACCAAATAATAAAAGAAAGGTATATAAATTAACAGGTCGTACATAATCTTAGCCTAAAAACAGTACCCATTTAAAATAATTATCATGAATGATATTGTATCTAACGTTAAGTATTAATCTGAATAATTTTCGTGATTTTAGCTAGCTTGCTAAATCAGATCAATGTATTTTTATGACAGGTCTCACGGGTAACAATGATCGTATACATTTCGTATATTTTTAAAGCACAAGTGTTTCTTTATGTAGTCATGTAGGTTAATCTTTCATTCATCTCATATTAAGTATCTGCTTTATGAACATCACGGTTAGCATCCTCAGCTACACTGACAGGACTGTACTACTTCTGCTGTTTTGCATTCGGCATTATTGTATTTTTAATTCACATATTTCAAAAATCGTGTGAAAATTACTCATATTAATAATATTGCCAGTATTGAATGTTTGTGTATAAATAAAAACTTCCGAACATACCTGTCTGTTTTTCCCGGATGGACGCCGCCATCTTTACTGTTTATGCAGTGACGACTGCGAGGGTGACGTGGCAACCGGCGAACCGCTGTCTGTCAGTGTACAAGATCTCCCAACGCTAGACGTCCTCAGTAAACTTACAAGAAGGGTTTATGATATGATTTTAATTAGATTTTTAGATTTTGATTTCTAATTTAGTTTAATTATGCATTTCCTAGACACAGAATATAAGCATTATAAAAAATTATAAAGAGCATTTTTTTACCAAGCTCAAAAACATTTAAGTTTAATTTAAATTTTTCCTCTTGTTCAGTTATTTATCAAAAGAAAACAATACTTTTCTTTTTAGTTTTTGGCAGACAGATTACAGTGTTATCATTTGCTTTGTTTCATGGATTTCAAGACCAAAGGCCTTAATATAATTATATTGCTTTATCCTTAATTCAGTCTATGAAAATACAAGGTAAAAGTACTATAACATTTCAAATGTGATGATCCAAAGTTAGTATACAATCAAAAGATTTTTAATGCATGGTAATGTATTTTTTAATAATTATGATTGCCCTAGTTTGTCAATCTATCCATCTGTTTATTCATCTCTCCGTGTATTAAT
>CAIGQW010053273.1:7791447-7816813 GCA_903798125.1 Danio choprae
TGAAAAAAAAATGTACCTGTACACATTTCCTGTGAAACCAGCTTCCATGACATGCAGGACATTTGAGGACATGATAGGAGAGGATGGGTTCAATGGGATCCAGACAGATGGAGCAGGAGTGGGGCAGACTGTGAGACTGTGAGACGCAGGTCTGAGTAGGTGCATGCTTTTGACAGAAAGACCTGCAAAAGATAAATTTAACAAAAATTATGCTGCTCTTAAATAGGTTGGTGCCATTTTTTTTAAAGAAATGTTATTTAACAATACAGTTTCTTTTGACAGCTGTCACATGATCCATGATTTAGACACCCCTGATCTAAAGGATACTAAACACTGGAGTAATGGCCGCTGCTGAACATAAGAGACTTATTTTAAAGGCCAATTAACAGGACTGACAGATGCAGGCAAACATATACAATCATTAGAGTACAGCAAGCTACTTCACAGATATTGTATGACGAAAGTGCTGATTCCCGTCAATGGGCAAAAATCCAACAAACACTGATCCAACAAAGTGTCATTTACCATCTGTCTGCGTGGTGTGAACTGGCCGTACAAACATTTATATGGTTAGTTCATTAGATTCTGTTATCATTGTTAAGGTTGTCATTTGTTCAGTCATGAAAAGATCCCATGAAGAGAATCCATAAACAGTTTATTTCAAGTCAGTAACTAAATTTAAAAATCTATGCATATAAAGCAATATTATCCCTTCAGAAGATATGGATTAAACTGATCAATTCATATAGAATTTTATTAATCTCTTTAAGAATGTCTTAGAGTACCATATCTTTAGAGGGGTGAACAGAAATCAAGTTTTGATTAAAAATATATTTATTTGTGGTCTGAAGATGAATGAAAGTCTGATGGATTTGGAATAACACATTGTTCATTACTGTAAATGGTGACAGAATTTTCATTTTGAAGTGTGAACTATCCCGTTAAATATATAAATATGTTTAAATTATATTTTAAAGGCTTCATTTTCACCATCGTCTTGCTCATCACAAGGAACAACACACACACACTTACGGAAACAAGCCTGTGAACTGGAAAACAAACTCCTGCTCTAATCCACAGGGCATGTGGACCATTTGCCGACAGCTTTTGACGGAGCAGCCGACTGAAGCACCAGCCTTTTTGCAATGAAAGCATCTCTGCAAGTCATAAAGTGATAAAAGTCACAAAAATGTTTCTGAGGTGTTAAACAGAACATGGTAAGGGTCCAATGTGTATTTACCAGCCTCGAAGATCTGCGGATCTCTTTTTTAATGTCATCCACCAGAAAACCATACACGTCTTCATCTTCCTCTCCTCTCTGGCATATTCCACTAGACATCAACTGTTAAATTAGATTTAACACTTATCGGATTGAAACTTTAGGTATGAATGCTTATGATTTTGGTTATGGGCTTCTACATGTACATAACAATCCAAAATGTCATGATGGAAAACAATACATTAGACACATTCTACTATATATGGTTAAAATAATAGTAATCTAATTTAAAAAAAAAAGCCAGAATGCACTTTTATTGTTTTAAAGCTTAAACACATTTTTTTTTAGTCTTTGATCCACATGTAGTATTAGCCAACTATATCGATGTATATTTATGATAATCAAATTGAGGTATAGATGGTATTTTTTCTAAAAGACAACAAGATATAAAGACTTGGCAGTTACAAGTTTTGAATTTTTTTTTTAATATTAGAATATTGGAGCTATTTCTGAAACATCAGGTGACACTAAAGCCAATTCAACCTAAAATTTTTATTTTAACAGTTCACCCAAAAACTAAAATGTACTCACCCTCAAGAGGTTTCAAACCTTTATGAGTTTGTGTACTGTTAAACACAAAAGAAGATATTTTGAAGAATGTTAGAAACCTGTAACCATTGGCTTCCATATCAGGAAAAACACTATGAATACTATGGAAGTCAATGGTTACAGGTTTCCAGCATTTTTCTAAAGAATTATTTTGTGTTTAACAGAAAACAAAGAAATTCAAACAGGTTTGTAACAAGTGAATAAATGATAACAGAATTTCCAGCTTTGGGTGAACTATCCTTTAAAAGAGAAAATAGAACTTTTATATTTTTAATAATATATCATAATACCACGATTTTACTATACATTCTGTGTCTTTTAAAACAACAATTTAATTGTTCCAAAACTTTGACCACCAGTGCATCGTTTTGTGAAAAATAAATAGATAACATTTAGATTTAAATGGTAATGTTTCATGTCTTGTGTAGCGAATTAATTATATACTTTAATCCTAAAAGGTAACAGACCGAAGACGTTCGTGATTAAAATAATAGCAACAGGGAAATAATTCACTCGGTCAACAATCAAATCTAAAGAGTAAACACAAGTTGTTGATTTCTCACCAGACAAAAAAAGTGGACAGCCAGGTTGTGCTGTTCAAGGGTGACCTTCTCTCCATACTTCTCTTGATTATTCTCAGATCTCTTACACAGACAACAAACTATAGGACAAACGTAGGTATGAAAATCAGTTAACGAGAATATAATAACGTTAATTCGCTGTTATCGTGACGAATAATTTTGTTGAAACGTAAAATTGCACAAAAACCAACTTACTGAGATCTCTGTCCTTGAGTTTTATTTCATTGGTCTCTTCATTTAACGCTTTCATTATTAGATGGAAGTCGAACTTAAAGAAATGTTAAAATGGCGATTTAAAGAGCTCCACGTTAAAGGCTAACAGTACATGACTGTTAACTTACAAGGCTTCAGACTCACTTTTTCGCGAGCATTTTCTTAAAGTCGGTCTTCTTATTCCATCAGATACAAACATATACTCTACACGAAGTCGGGTTTTTAAAATTACTTTAGAGACATTCGTGTGCGTAAACGTCTAAATCGCATTACAAAAATTCAAAACTCGCTCTGGTCGTGAAAATCCGCCTCTGCGTGTTTTTGGTTGGTGGAATTCAAACCCAAACGGAGATTTTCCGGCGGGAGGGGCTCTGGTCAAAACATTTGCGCTGCGGAAACGTTGCAGAGTTCATGCGCTACGTGACTTCCGTTAATTCTACAAAATAAAAGTAAGAGGGCGTGAAGTTGTGAGGAAATATGCTTTATGAGCCAGCTAAAGACAGTAAGTAATAGCTTTACATTATGTTGTTATGTTTTGTATCACAGTACACTCTATTTATTTATTACACTTTAAAAGGCTCACATCAGTCTGCCCCGTTGTTTGTAGTATTTATAAAACATTTTCACATTATATATATATATGTATTAATTGTTATACTTAAAATGTTATTAATAATAAAAATTGTACTATCCTATTTTTATATTAAAAATATCTTCAAAATTAACCAAAATAATTCTGAAATATAAGATATTTACTGATCAATTACTGATAAGGTTACTGATCAATTATTATTATTATTTTTAAATAATTTATTTTCTCCCTAATTTCACAAAATAAATGTTTCATTTATTTATAAATTCATTTTTTCATGAACTGCATTGCTATATGTTTTAATATTTGAAGCTTTATTTTTCCAGGAATGCACTGTGCTTATTCCACCTTGGTGGCTTGATAAACTCACCATTTTTCTTCAGGTGGTTCATTTCAGGTTTTTTGGGGCTAAGATTGCCATAAATACTATGTACATCAAGGCACAAAAAATGGTTTGAAAAATCATAAGCTCAATTAAATCAACATGAATCCATATATTAGAACGTTTATCAGACTTATCAAGCCACTAGTATTGGTACTTTTTTCCAATTTTAGACATGGAAGGCTAATGACAGTTTTTGCCATGTGACGTGATGTTATTAAGTAACCACCGGATTTTATCCACAATTAATGTAGTGCTTCCTATGTGGAAAAAAATCAGCTAATTTGTCGGCTTTAGATTTTAACTTTCCTCCTCATTCTGCTTCCCAACAACTTCTGAAGATAAACTAACAGTTACAATATCACCTCCTCTGCACTTGCTTCCCCTGCTGCACTAAACAACAATCTAGCCTTCACAAGACGGAAAAATCCTCACTACAAATCCTAATGTCACTGAGAGGTGAGAAAAGAACGGGTGGTTTCACACAGTGCCTGCCTGGTTTTCATTGAAAGACTTAAACCAAAGAAGCTGAGTGTTCATCAGTATCACTAACCAGTAGATGGTGGTAGATCAAAACAGTTCAAAGTGCTGTCTGCTGGCGAACTGGCTCATTCTTCCACATTTCACATGCTTTTCCAGGAAATCAGCTTATGATTTTTGGCCACTAATTTGACAAATCCACATCAGAACAAAGTGGTAACAGTGAGCCATAAATGGTGATTAACAATATCTTCTACAGCATATATTTTCTTCGACTTTCAGAACTAGTATATAAAGTATTGTGAAATATTCCAATTACTGTTTTGGGAGAATTTGGTTAAATTTGATGCACCATGTTTTTTGAGCATTTTTATTGTAAAAAAACAAAACAAAAGTATTTACATAGAAATGCTATTTTTTTGTATGAATAAGTTAATTAAGTTTTTATTTATGGTTTAAATTAAGTTTTTTTTATCTTTATTTTCCAATTAAAAATTTAATTAAATTAAATTAAATTAAATTAAATTTTTTGTGTTTTGTCATTTTTTGTCAGCAATGTATCGTCATATAATTGAATATATTTGTTTGAATTTTTAAAAAAAAATTTTTTTATTTCTTTATGTCAGTTTGAACCAAATGCATATTATGAATATTTCATTGGCAGCTATCCAAAATAAAATACTTAAAAAAATAAGAATAAAATCAATTATCCTCTATCAGTGTTTATTTAAAATGTTATTTTTCCACTGTAATAACTGTAATAATCCTGTACTGTAGAGTGTGTAAATGCTCATTTCAATATTTTTTTATAGACAGAAAACATATAGGCTAATTATTGTAATGAACGTCCCTTGGCATTTATTTATTATATTTACCTGCTTCTTTTCTTTATTTTTAATTTACTAGTTTAACTAATTTTGCAAAACTATGCTATATAGAAATCTAACAATTTGATTAAATGTAACCATTGCAGATTATGTCAGGATGTTGTCTTGTGTATAATGCTGGAAACATTGCATTTGTTCTGTAGAGTCTACTAGCTCAGTGGCCTCTGTAATAAGAACTGATTAATACATCTGGTGCCCTCAAGGGAATAGTGAGATTTCTCGAATTCTTCACCACTCCAGCAAGTGCACGCATTTTCTTCTCCATGAAACCACCATTCACTCGCTGGCTGCACCTGTAAACTACCCCGTGTTGTCCTGGCTAGCAGTCGCAACATATTCGTGGATTCACTGAAGTGGATTAAAACAAATAAGTGCTGGGCTACACGTCCTGAGCATTTCCAGGAGACCCCGACCAAGGTCTTGACTCGCCTATTGTTTGACAACATTTGCGAGGGGGTCCTTGAATGCTCTTTTGACTCGAGATACGAGATTACAGGCCATGCTTTTCCTCCCTTGACTAAATTCCAGAGGGAGTCCAAACAACTCCCTCAATTTTCGACGCCGCACTTCCTCCCCCAGTGTCCAAAGCTTCTCAGAGTTTGCATTATGCAAGCTAATTTAGCCAATTATGCACAGGTGTGATGCTAATTCTCCTCTCACATACCGAGCTCCCGACAGTAAAAATAGTATAATTATACAGCTGTCCCCGTGTTTTCCTTCCCAGCCACTGCAACAGCCTCTGTCTCACAAAAAACAGCATTTCAGTAAAGGCTATCTTGAAGAATCTGCCACGACTTTCTCTCCTTTCAACTCAGATGTGCATTGTTGTACTTTGTGAAGCAGGTGTGAGACTATATCTCATTCCCGTATGAAATGCAACGCTGGATATTGTTGCACAGACTATCTTGGAGTCTATATTCAAACTGCTCCATTTGTCAATGAGAAAAGAATGTTTCTTTGCCAATTATCTCTGGAATTCAACTCAAAACGTGTAAATGGAGCATGGCTTTGTTGTTATGTACACCCTTAGGGTGCGTTTACATGACAACAGTGTTCTTAGAAAGGGAAAAGTTTTATATGGCGTTATTGAAAAGTTTTTTTGTAAAGACAAAAACATTGTCAAAATAATCTACATTTATATGGATCAATAAAAACAACAGAAATTGCTGTAATATGCATGCCAGGCCAGTAGTTGGCTCTTTGTAAAGAAACACTGTGTTCCTGCAAACATACAGTTCTGTAGTCTGCCATTGTTGTTTTGGTTGTCAAGTGCATGCATGCCTGTAGACTCATGATATGCATGCGCATGACATCATCTTTGTTAAATAACTGCATTTTCAAATTTGTTGTTTATTTTGGAGAGACAATAACAGTACCGCTTTTAAAAGACTGAATTATTAGGCCCCCAAAATGCTAATTTTATAGTCACCAAAAAGCATAAAAAAAATTTCAGTTTTTATTTATAAAATACTGTTGTAAATGTATTCATTCAATTTCCTTCAGTCCCTTTATTCCTTTTATTCATCAGGGGTTGCCACAGTGGAATGAACTGTCAATTTATCCAGCATATGTTTTAAACAGCAGATAGCCTTCTAGCTGCAACCTAGTACTGGGAAACACCCATACACACTCATTCACACACATATACTACGGCCAATTTAGTTTAATCAATTCACCTAAACTTCATGTCTTTGGACTGTGGGGGAAACCGGAGCCCCTGGAGGAAACCCACGCCAACACGGGGAGAACATGCAAACTCCCCACAGAAATGCCAACTGACCCAGCCGGGACTCGAACCAGCGACCTTCTTGCTGTGAGGCAACAGTGCTAACCACCATGGTGTCACCCCGTTGTAAATGTATGCTTTACATATAATCAGAATCTTGGCATTTGTTAAGAATAATTACAATAATAATAAAAGATATAAGTAATTTGTTGGCATCTGTTTCATGAAAAACCTTTTGCATTGATTGAACCAAAAACACACAGGAAAACTTTTCCTTGTTTGTGCATTATGTACTAACCATACTGTTAGATTACAAAAACAGTTCTTCCTACAAAGACAATTGTTTCTTTACGGAACTGTTTCGGAAAAGGTTCCTCAGGGAAGCCAACATGTTTCATTTATGACTTCATTGCAACAAAAAACAACTTTGCCATCTTTATTTTTGAAAAGTGCAGGCACAGGAATATGTGTAAATAGTTTAGCGTGTCTTCTGGATTCACAGTTAGAGAGGAGGGTGGAATGGCAGCCAGTTATAAAACAATGTTTGATGGAAATTTTAACCCGAGCATACAAATGTTCGGAAGACTTTCCGAGGAGGTGTAATGCATTTCTGATCCCACACTCCTACACACCTCTGAAACCCCCCCCCCCCCCCACCCTCGTCTTTTTTTTTTTGCCAGCGATGGAGCTTACACCAGGGACAGCAACCTTTTCATTATATTCTGTCACTTTTGATACGTTTAATCGACATGACCACCAACCCCGATGAAGAGCTCTCTTCTCTAGACAAAAAGATATTATTATCAGGCTATGTAAGAGCTGCAAACCAGCCCTTGAAATTGATGGCTGAGGAACACGGTCCCTTGAAAGAAGTCAAATTAAATGCTCATGGTCCCTAGTTAGCTGCCCTTTCAATATACGAATTTCTGTAGGGAATAGGATTGACTCCGACCCCACTCTCGAGGCTTCCCGGTGCACATGTATAACAGCTTGTGATATCTCATCTCGTGTGGCTTGAGGAAATTGCTGTCTACACAGGCCAAATAATTCTGTCTCTTTGACCTGTGGTTCAGGGAAGTCTAATTATCAGCTTCAGCGCTGGGCTCGCTAGGGTCCCCAAGACGCCTTAAAGGCCCTGGGCTGTCACCCTTTCCGTCTCCCCTCCCAAAATGAAAATTGAGTTGTCTGCAGAGTGATAAAATGTGTCTGCTAATCAGAAATGTGAAAAGATCTGGGGCGAGAGTGGCACTGAGGCATGAGAGAATTGCAGATGTCTTTCTTCCCGTCTGTCAGATTGTCTAAAGTTTCGCTAACATATATAATCACTTCTGAAAACATTCTTTTGGAAGTGGATGCTCATTAGTCTTGTTAGCATGACTTGAACCGCTGGAGTTGTTTAATGACTGTCTGCTTGCAAGTTTTCTGTTTGTTTACAATATGAGCATTGCTGTTCATCCAAACAAATTATTAATCATTATTTGTGGTATAATTTCACAGTTGGCAAAGGTAAAATGCTGTCGTACGGATAAGACACAACGGAATGGAGTGAAAACAAACAAGTCGGTGTGTGCGTGAGAGAAAGAGGGATTGAATGGGGGGGGGTCACTCTTTTTTCGTCACCCTTAGGTCACAGGGTTCACTGCTGGGTGGAGCCTTGAGGCATGCTGGGGTATCAATAACCTCAATGTTTCACCACACAGTCTTTTTTAAAAGCGCTCTGAAAACAAACACAGAGGCTGGACCGCCAGCATTAGGACCTACACCCCAGCGCCACGTCTCTGGACACAGGTAACACCTTTTACCCAGCATTCCCTCGCTTTATGGCTGCATTAGCTCTACTAAACTCGCCTCCACCGCATGATTGACTTCTTTTGTTTCTTTTTTTAAACATAACTCGTGTCATCTGAATGCACGAAATGATTAATTCACGTATAGTCGCATGCCAGAGCTGGATCTTTCTGTGAACATTCTTCTGCCTCTGAAAAGGTTGAGCTGAAAAATGGTCTCATTTAAGAGCGTTTCAATGCAACCTTTGAACCCAAGCGCAGATGATTGGGATGTTTGCTTCCTTTCCCATTTCTGCCAACTAACATAATTCCAGATCGACTTTTCCTGTTGCTCTTATGACTCAACAAACAAGAAAAATAACTTTTGAAATTGCGTCTCTTGGTTTCACATCGCATTGCTTTGGTGAAATCTAATTTGAGAGAAAATGGCAACCCAGCTGTTCTTTTGATAGAGAATCACCAAAACATGGGTTCTTTCAGTGCAACATGCATAGTCCATCCTCATCTACACATCAATGAGCTTTTCTCTTGTCTGCAAGGCTATAATTAAAGCTCTGTGCTGTGCTAGGGGTAATTTATCCTCCTTCTCTGGCTCTGTGCTGAAATCAGGTACAGCAGGGCATGATTGCAGTGGATGGGGCGTTGCGCGTCGCACAATGCGGCCGCTTTGTGTTCTTTAAGCTTGTGGAGCACATGCGGATGAGCTCCCATTAAATATACAAATTTATTATGCAAACAAAAGGGGTTAATTGTCCACATATTTGTATGCAGCGTGTAAATGAATTATACAGGGAAAATGTGTTTCATAGCAACTGTCTCTGGAAGGAAGGTCGAGTTGGTATGGTTTTGTTTGCTGGTAGTAGTGAGTTATGAAGGTTACGCTGCGCTATCAGAGAGAGAGATGTCGGACCGGTGACCAGTTTATAATCTATAGACATTTCACAGCAAAATATGCAAATTTCTACATTTTAAGAACGGCAGATGAATTCAAATAGCACTGGCAGCGAGAGGTTTCAGCAGCAGACCAGTGAAAGTGAGATCATTCATCTCCTCCATAATTAATTGCTTCATCTAGTCAATTAGGCATGCACGTTAGCACCTGCACATTCCCTGATGACAAAGGAGAGAATTATTTCCCAAAGGCAATGGAAGATCACTCATTTCGCCTTTAATTTGTTAGAATTTGAGCTTTAATATTTTGTCAAAATGTTTAAATTAGAAGGCCAGGCTAATTTTACCAGCATGGAGTGTCAGTACGGTGGGGTCTTTTCCCTTTTATGAAATAAACAGGGAATGAGGGTGCTAAAATGATATGTAATTCCTCAAAATCCTGATCAGAAATCATTATTAATTGAAATTTTGTTTGTTCAGTCTAATGAGTATCATAACTGTAACAATATATGGCAACAGTTTCCCTGTCTCACATTGCTCTTATGAAGTGTTTAGAATAGATTATAAATATATGAATAGATTAAATAATGTCCCAGAATTGCAAAGCTGTCATCTGGTGTAAATGATCCAGAGATATAAAATTAGTAAAAAATATATATTATTATTTTCTTGGCATGTTCATATAATTGTTGTTTTTTCTATATGAAAAATACATATAGTTTTGCTTAAGTACTGAATAAGCAGGGCCTTATATTGCAGTTTACTTGAGGTCATTCAAGAAGAACATATAACCAACCCCCCCCCCCCCCCCCCCCCCCCCTCGACATCTATTCAGTTTGCTTCAATATGACTTATTCTCTGAGTTCTTATGAATATGACCATGTGGATAAATAAATAACACTTCACACTTTCAAAAAGAAAGGTACCCATTGGAGTTATTTGCAGTAATGGCATAGCAGAACCATTTTTAGATTTCTTTTTTACATTAATAAAATAAATAACCTTTTCCACTATAAAGCCCATTTGTTGGAACCATCAATGCCAACAAAGAAAATGTATTTTTAAGAGTGCAGGCGAAGATCCAAGTCTTCCTTACTGCTGAACAATATTATTGTTACAAATGAAAATATTCATGTTCTGTTCTGTTTACGTTTGATCCTTCAGTATGACTAATTCCTTGTCTGCATTTAGCCTCTGAGAATATGACCCTCCGAATGAATAAAGAAAAGTTCAGACCAAGCAAACTTTTGCACAAAACCACACAGCAGCAGCAGGACAAGGGTTAACCATTATTAAAGGGATTAGACAATGCTAGTCAATATATTTTCCTGTCAATTAAGTGTGATGTCTCTCTTCAGCAGGGAAGCTGGGATTTTGAGGATGTCAAGATCTGGATTAGCCGTACCATGAGGAAGTCACATGAAGATTTTATAGAAGCAGCGAACCAGCCATCCTTCTCCTTAAAAAGCGTCTGGGATATGGGTCATACAGTATTCACCCTAAAAGTATTTGGACACAATTGCAGCAGACCAAAAAAAACACTTTCCTTGCATCAGTTACAGAATATAAAACCAAATGGTATTTGCTAACTATTTTGAGGATCTCGCTTTCCTGTAAGTTTTGTGCATTCATTCATTCATTCATTCATTCATTCATTCATTCATTCATCTTATATTTCATTTCTTTAGTTACAAAGAGTTTATTTCCAACAGTATATCATTTTATTTTTAACTCAAACTTGCAATATTGTCCTTAAAGTTCTGCAGTTTGGTTTATCTTTAAAACAAGTGCCATTTGGTTTTATATGTTTTTATGTAATGCATTAGCATTCTATCTTTAAAGTGTGGCTTAAAGCCTCCATGTTTATATGGAGCCAGTGCACATTCCACAAAATATTTTAAAAAATGCATGAAGGAATTAAGGAATAATGTTTTTGCAAATTTAAGTGGATCGATTTTGTTAAGTATTTTGACAGCAAATGTCATTATTTGAGTGTATGTGTGAACCAGGGTGAAATGCATAGTTATTTTGCCTATTTGTTTAACCAATGAAAGATTCAGAATCAACTCTTTATTTCAACCTTTGCAGAAGTATACTACTGGTTGTTTACACTCTAGTCTTTCTCTCACCAGATGGAGACTGCATCTGTTTAGATGCTTTGTGCTTTACAGTTAAAGATTTGGCTTAATCAGTGTATGTTGTCTGACCCCTTCAACCCAGATTTGTCTTGATAGGTGTTTAATTGAAGATGATAGGGTGCAAGTGTATGCTGGAGAGAGTGCAGATGACTGTCTATAGCCTGTGATATGACACATACACCCACTGCTGTGGTATTATTGATTTGTCTCAGCTACCAGAATGTTCTATTAACATTTTGCCCATGCTCCCACTACAAGAACAGTTCACCTAAAATGAATATTATCCCATAATTTACACACAGACTGAATTACACTGTAAAAAATGCAATGGTTCCACACAATTCCTTCATGTTGTCACAACACAAAGCATTAAGTAGTTTGAACAAGCAGCAAAAGTAATTTTTAAGTGTATGTTAATGGCTCCTCACAGCTTTGTAAAGGCATTGAATATTGAAGCTCCAAAAAGTGTGTTATGTCTCTTCACAAAATAGTCTGCGTTCTACGTGCTTACATCCTTTGTCACAAGTCATAATGAATGTAGTCATAATGATATGTAAGGTTTTAAATATGGATAATACAGTAATTTGACTTACTTTTATAATAGTTAGAAGTTCATTCATTCATTCATTTTCATTTCGGCTTAGTCCCTTTATTTATCTGGGGTCGCCACAGCGGAATGAACCGCTAACTTATCCAGCATATGTTTTACGCAGCGGATGCCCTTCCAGCTGCAACCCATCTCTGGGAAACATCCATACACACCCATTCATACTCATACACTACGGACAATTCAGTCTACCTAATTCACCTGTACCGCATGTCTTTGGACTTGTGGGGGAAACCGGAGCACCCAGAGGAAACCCACGCCAACACAGGGAGAACATGCAAACTCCACACAGAAACACCAACTGACTCAGCCGAGGCTCGAACCAGCGACCTTCTTGCTGTGAGGCGAACGTGCTACCCACTGCACCACTGTGAGGCCCTAGTTAGAAGTTACATGCAGTTATTGGAACTTTGGAAAACTTGAGCACCATTCACTGCCATTAGAAAGCTGGGAACAGATTATGAGGTTATTATGAAAGAATGCAGATGCACCTATTGGATGTCTTGAGACCGAGTAAATTATGGCATCATTTTCATTTTTAGGTGATCTCTTTCTGAGTTAAATGATCAAAATGTTTTAAAATCTTTTAAAAACTCTTTTTTTTAAAAAATTGGTTACAAAACAGTGCAATCACATGTCAATTTGTACATTTCATGTAGTGGTTAATTCAAATTAGCAAAATATAATTCATACATTTCCATATGATTGATTTTTCTCTGTACAAATGACATTGTATGAATTCATGTGAACAATGCACTAATTTGTCAAAATGTAAAATATAGTTTTTCCTGTGAGATGGTGCTGCTGGTTACACTAATGTCTTCAAACAGTATGGCAATGTTGCATTTGAGTGTTCTCTGGACATTCATTCAAAATGTACATCCAAATTAAACATTTAAAGTGTTTAAGTAATGCTATTGTGCTAATGTTTTGAGAACATTGTAGTCCACATAACTTTAAATGATTATTCTGTTTTCTAGATTTATATTTCTAACTTTAAAAGAACCTTGTTAGAACCTTCCTTGTTGGCAGGGATGATAGATTGATTTTAACATTATAGCCTCTTCTGGTAAATGGCACAATGGTATATGCTAATATGCTATTGAAATGAATGAAAATTATGCCCACAGATATAAACCTTCACTAGTTCTGTAAATGTTTGTAAAGGCAACTTAAGTAAGCATTTATGAAGCTATTTTATTAAACTCTTCATATTCTTAAACGGGCTGCACGGTGGCGCATTGAGTAGCACAATTGCCTCACAGCAAGAAGGTCGCTGGTTCGAGCCTCGGCTGGGTCAGTTGGCATTTCTGTGTGGAGTTTGCATGTTCTCCCCGTGTTTGCGTGGGTTTCCTCCGGGTGCTCCGATTTCCCCCACAAGTCCAAAGACATGCGCTATAGGTGAATTGGGTAAGCTAAATTGTCCGTAGTGTATGAGTGTGAATGAGTGTGTGTGGATGTTTCCCAGAGATGGGTTGCAGCTGGAAGGGCATCCGCTGCGTAAAACATATGCTGGATAAGTTGGCGGTTCATTCCGCTGTGGCAACCCCAGATTAATAAAGGGACTAAGCCGAAAAAGAAAATATTCGGAATATTCTTAAACATTTTTCAGTTTAAGCTCAACAAGCTAAATATGCTAACGATCCTATTAACACAAAGCAAAACACACATCCAGAACAAACATCCACTCATCCACAGATATATTACTGTGTAAATATAGAATTAAATGACTGTTTAAATATTATATTGAGCTGATGGTGTTTTTATTAACCCTTGACAGAGCAGCAGTATGTGTATTTGTTTGTTGTCTGCTTCGAGAACATTGGTGTGACAGGTTGAAATGCAGTCCAGAAACATGTTGCCTAGAAACTAATAGAGTGAATAACTCAATATGTATGTGTTTGTCCTAGTATAGGTAACCAATGGCAACAGCAAAATCTCTCATCTTTCATGTTAACCTACTCATGTTTATTTTTTTAACAAGTATGAGAATTTCACCGTCATCGAGCTAGACATTTCATGCATGAAAACATGCAATGCATAAACGTTTTTGGAATATGCAAGATGTGTTTCATTTTATCTACGAGCCCTTGCTTATTTATTTGTTTGTTTATTTTTTGTGCATGTATTTCTGAAATCTAGCAGTCTGCAAGGACGGAGTGCTATCTTTTTCTTCTATTTAAATATTCAAACTATATTCATCACAACGTTAATCTGTGCTCATAATTGTTCCCCTTCGAATCTGCATATGTTTTGCAAACCGTGTTTGTACAACTCAGTCAAACACAGTTGTCGCGTGTCTGAGGGGAGCTACATTTCTGCTCTGTGCTTGCATACTCGTAAATGCTCCATAAATATGGCCCAACACGGTTATGCATTATATATGTGGCCTCGTCTTAAGCCCATTCCCTTTGCACATGCACGACTGGGGAGTGATGGGGGCGCAGACTGCTGCTGCTGGGGGAGGTGGAGGTCATGTTAAGTTTGCTCCACTAGTCTGCAAGCACTGCTCAGGATAATCTGGCTTTTGAAATAAGGTGCCATGTGCTTACAGTAGTAACATTTAAATTTGTGACTCCACCGTCATCCTGGACACATCGCAACCCTTGATTTTCTTACATAGCGTATTACATTGCCTTTTGATAATATTGGTTAAATAACACAATAATAAATAATTATTTGCTGGTCTATTTAGTAAGGCATGTATTGAGTGTAACAGCTTGTCAAGAGATTATCAAAAATACTAGTATACACTCAAAGTAATATTACAAGTGAATCCCAATTGACAGCTCTGTGGCATGATATTGATTATGAGGGAAAATGCTGTCTTTGTGAGGCCTGTGCAGTTGGGGCAATTTTTGAAAGATTTTTCAAAAGCATTTTATGATTACACGCTATTATATGCAAGTTCTAAAGCATGTTTTTTTTTTCCAACTAGGACTATTTCTATGGTTCTTAGATTGGCACTAGCTATGGGGCGCCAATGAGCATCCCAAATTTTATGTAGTTGAATATTGATTTTTTTAATGCGTCTGAAAAATAATGCAAATGTTGAAATCCAAAGTCAAGTCATCATCTTTATTTCTAGTGCTCAAAAAAAACTCAAATTTGGAGACAATGGAGATTCTGCTGTAAAACGGCTCTAAAAGACAACTTTGATGCAAAAATAAACAAAGTGTGAAAAAATAAACAAAGAATTATCCAGAAAATATGATTTGGTTTTTTTCTTCTCACATTTACAAACAAAATATAAACCTTCTATTATTTAAGAGGGAATTGTGATTAAGTTTTTACATAACAATTTTAAACAAGTACAAACACATTCTTTCCTCTCATAAGAAATTAAGCAAAGACACTTGACTCCTGTCTGTTTACTCACAAATGAAATGTAATTTTAAGCATAGTTCTTCCCACTGTGGGACTGTTAAAAAAAATAACCCAGAATTTACTTGTGGAACAAGTCAAACGTACACTTTGTGGTAATCACCCACAATCCAAAAAGTTTTGAACTTTTGTTTAGCCTTTCGATCGCAGCTCATTTGCGAAAAACAAAGTGATGTGCTTAGTCCCCAGACCTCCAAATCAACATTTGAACTGCTCAGAACTGACACAAGTGTTAGAAATGCCAGTCTAAGTTAAAGCTGGATCAGTGGTCTTCTAATGAGATTAGATATTTCCTTTGCTCCTTGCAGCCAAAGGTCATCCCCCTCATTGTGCTGTATTTTAGAGCTTGTCTTCGTGCCATTGAATTGAATTCCACTACATTATTAAAGAGCTTTGGGGGGATTACAGAGACACGTTTTTCGTCATGTGGGACGTGGTTAAGTTCACCTACAAAAACAGCCGAAAGTGAGCCGCTCCGTTAATTCGACGTGACGCGGCTGGCTTTGGGCCATGGTCTGGGTGCGGATTCGGTGCAAACAGGGCAATTGTTTTCATGCTCTTTTAATGGTTTCACTCATGCACCAGATTACAGTGCAGACATTTTCAACAGCGAGCGATTCTGTCAACGGGAAGAATCTGTCCAGGGAGTCTTAATTGCTATAATGAAATATTGAGAGTTTCCGTTGGCCTGTCAGGTGGTAGGGCTTGTGAGGGGCTCTAGATGAGGCCCCGAGGTCACTGGATATGTCTTGGTTTTTTTTTTCTTCTCCTCCTTCTTCTGGAGTGACTGGTAGAGATTGACTTCATATGTTCATGTGTCATAAAAGTTTCACTCGCCGATTCCTTTTGTCCAAGATTAATTTTCGAAGGTATGCAGGACTCTTTTTCGAGAGCTCCTCATTAATGCGCCTTCCATGACGGCCTCTGTCATGATGGAGAGTCTTTGCATGGTAGGGGGGCCTGCAGGTGGATTAATTTGTTCTGCCAGGTTCCTCAGGCCCCATGCTAATGAAGGGAAGAGCACGGATCAGAGCTCATGCCATGGAGAGCTGTCCAACTCCTATGATGCCCTGCTGGAATTCCAGCCTGGATTAACCAATGACTTCCCTACTCAAAGCCCTTATTAGGCAGTGTTGGTCTCCCCATGCCATGGGAGCAATCCAGGGTGAGCGGGTCGGTGAACAGTTTGGGCTACGGAGTAATGAAGCATGGGTAAGCGAAGAGCGGCTTAGCTCCAAACAGCTCCCCTCTATTCCTCGTATGCTTTCCCAAATTGGACGTGTTTATAATACAACACGCTCCAGAGAACAAACACAGAATGTGGAGGGCATGGGGACATCTCTCCTCTTTTCTCTGCTCCATTGTTGATGCGAGGGTGTCTGTCAAACACTGTTTCCATCAGCGCCGTCATGAGGAGGTGTACGGCGTACATCTGGCCAAGTGTGAAACTCGCTATCATCTACTGTACAAGATCTGCTGTTAAATCGCACCTCTTATTTGTCGCCAAACCTTTGCTTGAAAGCAAACACCATGTGATGTTAAATAGGTTATATATTCTATTCATGTTGCACACTTAGAGACGCATTAAGTCAAATGATGAAAGGTTTGCTGTGGTTTAAGTTGAGATTCTCACCTCCTTGTGGCTGAAGGTTTGTTCAGGTTGTAAAATGTCATATTGTGTGACTTTGCAAAAAATGTTCAAATTAACAATTTATGATATATATTTAAAAATGTGTGGGTTCACATGTATTCAATGTGTAAAAAAAGTTTGTATTCATTTATCGCATGACACTTTAAGAATCAATAAACTTTTCCAAACCCAATGTGCCATTAATGTTTATATATTGTACTCGGATGTTGCACTTTTTCCACTTTCCAATAAAAACCTTTTATGCGTTATTTATTTAAACAACAACTGTGCCTGTAAATGCAGACTTTTGAATGTGAAAATAAAAATGTGAATTGGTCATGTTCATGTGTATTACATGTTCCATCTACACATGCAGAAATACTTGACAAGGTACATTTAGATTTTAAAATGTCACGATGTTTTGCAAAAAGGTTGAAATTTAGTAATGAAATGAATTTCACCTTTTCAAGGCAAAGCAGGGTTTGTTCATATAGTGAAATGTCACATCGTGCCACTTCTTTTGTGAAAATGTAAAAAAAATAAAAATAATGTGAGATAAAAAAAAATTACAATGAAAAAGCTGTTTAATTTTTTTTTTTTTTTAAAGAAAATCATGTATTCAAGGTGTAAGGTCTTAATGACTATTTGAAAGTTACCTGGGTCATATTCATTTTTAGAATCATTAAAGCTGAAATGTCTTGAAAATTTTTATAAAAGTTTTTTGAAACCATTAGAAACCAACATGAACAAGGATTACATTCCTTCTTTTTTTAAATAATAGATGCACTTATTTATCATTGATCCACAAAAAGTCACTTCATTTTCACTTCATTTTGGTCTTTTCAAAGGTAATATTTTAGGGGATCACAAAGAGTTATTGGGGGATGAATTAAATTAAAAGGAATAATAAATTAAAAGGAATATAAATAGAAACAATATAACAGTAACATACAAAAATACTAACAGTGCATTTTCTAGGATTTTTACAGTATGAAATACTATATAGATGCCTGTTAAGTTTCAGAATGAGAGTATCTGAAGATAATCATATTTTAGCATCTGCACCACATAAACAGACTGCACTTACAGATAATATTTAATTTGAGACATCTTTAAAGAAGAAACTGTCCTCCTGAACTGACCAGCAGTCAGTGACAGTGATTTACAGAAGTATAGGTCAAAATTTAGTTCCCCATCAATGCATATAAAAATATCTCAGAAGTTCACATAATGGGTGGGCTAACACAATCCTCTGAAGCTTCTTAACTGACATGGCAATTACTAAACGTTAAAGAAAACCTCACTGTAATTAGAAAGAAATAAACCCAGTCACACTGTATTAGGTCTTTCACACTTGTCTAAATCGCCCGTAATTGATTCGGAAAAATACATGTGATTCTTTATCTCGGAAAGAGATTAAGGGGTAATTCACTCAAAAAATAAAAAAGCACTCACTATTAACTCACTTTCAAGTTGTTTTAAACTTGTGACAGAGGATATGGTGAAAAATGTTGGAAAACAAAATGTATAGTTCCAAATGACTTTGTATAGTCATTTGTATAGTCAAAATGTATAGTTCAAAATAACTTTGTATAGTCATTTGTATAGTCAAAATGTATAGTTCCAAATGAAAAAAATATATATGGAAGTCAATGGAGATGATTTAGGGGATAACGTTTCAACATATACTGTAGGCAAGTTCTTCAAATCATTTTCCTTTTTTTGTTCAGCAATCCAGCAAAAATGCATCCAGGTATTGAACAAGAGGTGTAAATAATTTAAAATATATAATAAAATTAAAACTATCTCGAAAAAGGTTTACAAATGTATAAAAGATTTGTTACAGTCGACCAGAGTTTTCAATGGTTTATTTCATTTCACAGATACTGTGAACTCAAAATGTAGGTTTCTGTTTAAAGATCAAATGCAAAACACAGTAGAAAAATGTATACTCACGCATTTATGTGTGTCTTCTCAATGTGAGAAAACAACAAGTGTTTTTATTTTACTTTTATATTTATTCTTTTTTAGCTGGGCCAGTGAAAACTTTGGCAGGGCAAGTGTAAATCTGGCCTACTGTAAACATTCATTCATTCATTCATTCATTGTCTTTTTGGCTTAGTCCCTTTATAAATTTGGGGTCGCCACAGCGGAATGAACCGCCAACTTATCCAGCATATGTTTTAAGCAGCGGATGCCCTTCCAGCTGCAACCCATCACTGGGAAACATCCACACACACTCATTCACACACATACACTACGGACAATTTAGCCTACCCAATACACCTGTACCGCATGTCTTTGGACTTGTGGGGGAAACCGGAGCACCCGGAGGAAACCCACGCAAACACGGGGAGAACATGCAAACTCCACACAGAAATGCCAACTGACCCAGCCGAGGCTCGTACCAGCAACCTTCTTGCTGTGAGGCGATCGTGCTACTCACTGCACCACCATGCAGCCCTACTGAAATAGGGCTGCACAATATATCGTTTTAGGTCTGTAAAAAAATGTATAAACAATTTACAGGGGAAAAACTGGCAGCTGTGGTTGCCAGAACTTTACTGATAAAAATAAGGTTGTAAAATAAACCGTTAACGAAAACATAATTTTATTAAGTTTTTGTATGATACAACAGGTTTTTTAAACTATGAACCTCTACACATCATACCTTTGTTACACAGACAAAACCACAATCAATAGCAGGTGTTGATGAGAAAGTTATATGATAAACCAAAGTTCATCACCAATGACTTTGTGAACCCAGAAGCAGAGAAATATACTAACATATAGAAGACGCTCAGTGTCATTCACACAACTAAACAGCATCATGATAACACACATAAAATAATGCAATAAACATTATTTATCAACATTAGATGGAACAATGTACATCTGATGAGAAAAAACCCTAAAAAGAACCACTTGATACCAACAAAAAGGCATAAAAAGTGAAAGTGAAGTCTCATGCAGGGAATTCTGAGAAAGTCAATTTACGGTTAATAACCATATATATTCAGCAAATGTACTGTTAACCAGGCTACGGATTTTACTGTAGTCTTTTTACAGTTTTTTTTTTACCATTGGAATTACGGTCATTTTTTTACAGATATCGCAATGTGCACATCTCCAATAACCACATTGCAGGATCTGCAATGTTGAGTGAGGATTATGGTTGACCGTGCTTCATCACGTTCATCACATATACAGTTGAAGTCAGAATTATTAGCCCTCCTAAATTATTAGCCCCCTTGAATATATTTTCCCCAATTTCTGTTTAAGGGAAAGAAAGTTTTTTTCAACACATGTCTAAACATAATATTTTTAATAACTAATTTCTAACAACTGATTTCTTTTATCTTTGCCATGATGACAGTACATAATAGTTTACTTGATATTTTTCAAGATTCTAGTATTCAGCTTAAAATACAATTTAAAGGCTTAACTAGGTTAATTGAGCAAATCATTGTATAACGATGGTTTGTTCTGTAGACAATCGAAAACAAATATTGCTTAAGAGGTTGAATAATATTGACCTTGAAATGTTTTTTAAAAAATTAAAAACTGCTTTTATTCTAGCCGAAATAAAACAAATAAGGACACACTTACAAAATATTCCTTGCTTTGTTAAACATCATTTGGGAAATATAAAAAAAAAACATTTACAGGAGGACTAATAATGTTGACTTCAACTGTATGACATTTATAGATTAACCGCAAAGTTTGACCATATAGAGAGATATCATGTGTGTGTTTTTAGGGCCTGCGATGATGTAAATTTGTGATGGTGTAAGTAAAGTATGTAGCGTTAAAGTCCATGTAAACAAAACGTTGATGACGTTAAGACTGTTTCAACAGACATCAACAGAGTACCGGCACTCCAAACACGGAAGCAAATGGTCAGATTTTGATTGAAGATTACCAAAATGTTATCGTTCACCTAAAGAATAACAATGTGTGCTGGTTTATTTATTTAATTTTGTATATATTTAGTTATACAATGAAGACTATACGGTGTTATTTTACATTGAATTATTCAATTTATTTGCCTGAAATCTATGACTTCCCTAAAATTCACAAAGCACTATTACATTTATCTTTACTCTGTGCTTGTGATTTTTTTTTTATAATATTTTACAGAGATGCACAAAATGATCCCAATTAATCTAAAATGATCAATTCTTTCCAAATGCACTCAATTGATCATTGTATTTATATCGCAATATATATATCGTAGAAAGACAAGATATCCTGATTTCAGTTTTTCTCTGCACTATTCTTAATGTTAATTAAGGCAATATTTCAAAGAGGTACTGAAAACAGTATCGAGTATCATATCTTTTATAATGTATCGTATCGAAAGGAGAAATTCCACTCTTGATAACACTAATAAAGAACACGTAAGAGCCTTCCCCAGTATATTTTCATCCACTCACCCTCGGGATCTGCTGTTTGTGTTGGATCATGGGAATGTGTTGATACAGTTAGTGTGGTAACAAGCAGACATCACCAAGCTGACATTTTGAGTATCAGGGGTGTGGAAATACCTCGCTATCTCTCCCTCACGTCAAGCCTTGAGGGGGGAGAGAAAACGAGCGAGCGAATCTGGGGGAAGGACAAGGTGTAAAGGCCTCGTCTCTCTCTCTCTCTCTCTCTCTTGCGCTTCTCTAGGACTCTGGGGCTTAATACAATCTATAAACTCATTGGTCTGTTTACGTATCAGCCGACAAAGCCTCTTCTATCGGCAAGCATAATGTATATACACAAAGCATGGATTCTGTGTACACACGACAGGCAGGCAGGCCCATCGCTGGGAGCTGTGTGTGCTGTCCTTGCTTTCACAGCACACTGTCGCTTTAATAAATAAAGCACTCGCTCCAGTTGGCTGCTCAGTCAGAGCCCCGGCAAAGCCACATTGCGTGCAAACCCGGCTCACTGCTCAAGCCGTGGAGCGCTTGAGCTTAATCCAAGCTGACATGTTACAGTAAAAGTACTTTATAAAATCAATATTAAATTCACAGCCTTTGACATCCTGGGACATCTAAGATAAAGGGGAAATAAGGCGTAGGGTAAATAGTCCTGCAGCTGTGTCACTCGCTGAAGGAGGAAGACACGGGGGACCGCGGGGGGAATTAGTGCAGTGCTAGTCATGTTTTATACCAAGGTCTTGACATCAATGAAAACATTATAAAACGGCACGCAAACTCTGACGAGGAAAAAAAAAGAGAAGGAGCCAAGCAGAGGCCGAGGCGGTGCAGTCGCCGCCCCATTCACAGAGAGGGAGGAGACGGAGTGTGGAAATGGATACTACAGCAGAGAAATGTTACTGCCCTGGGTGTTTATTCTTAGGAAATTGATCTGTGTCTGCTCATATTTGTTGGCCAATTAGAATGGACCGTGCCATGATTGCAAACAAACAGTGGTGAGTGGAGCATAAGGAATTAGCATCAGTAGATTGTGGCATTTGCATTTAATGCAAATGAAATAACATTATATTCATTCATATTTATGAAATAGGCTTACTATGTTGATAATACATTACTTATATTAATAAATTACACTAATTTCATTTAAATTATATTAGATATTGTAATATTGTATCGACATTTTTATATTTTATTATACATTTAATAGTGGAGATATATTAATATTTAATGACATTATTTTTCATTTATAGAAATGTAATTCATGTTTTAACTAAAGCATACTACAATAATACATATTAATATTTCTAATTGTTTAATTGCATTTATTAATTACATTAATAATTTAAATACATTTAAATCATTTTGTTAAAAATGCTACAATCTGTTTCTGTGATGATGGATCCAATTTATTAATTGCCTCAAATACATCAGATTATAATACAAGTGTAAAATGGTCCATCCACTTCACCCTATTTATTTATTTATTTTTAACACATGCTCTAAGCTTCCCTTTCAGATTTAATCAAAACTATTACCACTATTCAGTTATGACTGACAGGTCTTTTCATGACTCCCCACTCTAAGTGCTGTTAGGCTGCAGATTTCACTGTTTGTGTAATATTGCCAGAGATTGCGTTTATTTATTTATCCTGCGGGATGGCATGTTGAGCTACAGCACGGGAGGATTATACGTGTCCTACTTTAGCCGGAGTAATTTAGTGTCCGCAGAGGCTTGGCACGCACATTGACTGTAGCGCAGCTGAATGACTGAGGCCAGGAGAGTTTAATAGGTCATCGGCAAACGGAGATCTGTTGTGACAAGGACGCAAGTTCTAAAAGGTCAAAGGAGAAAGAAACGCACCCCACCCGCTGCTCCCCCCACCGGCCCCCCAGACCTCAAAAACTGCCAAATCAACACATACTGCTTTATTAACCCTTCACCTCATCATTATTTAATACAGAGGCTTTGTTCTGAACTTGTTTTTCGGCAGAAATTTGGATGCTTTTTTAATTGGGCGGCTTGGGTGGATAATTGTTCGGAGTCAGAAGATATGAGAAAATGGGATACTTGTGTATTAGTGGATCTTAATTTCACACCCGGCCGCAAACGAACCGTGTCGGCTGGTTGACTGACTCCAGGACCAATGACCTACATTTCAAATAACATTTAGTAACTTGTGTTTTAAGGCAAGACACTGCAGGTGAATAGAATAAATAATGGTTTTCAACATCCATGCCTAGTTGGTTGGTTGTATAAAGAATTGCAAAAACAAAAAAAATTGTATTACAAGTATTTGGGGATGTTAAACATGCAAATGAGACATTGTTTTGTAGTAATATGAAGTAATTTGTGGTATGGTAATCAACACTCTAAGAAATGATGTGTTGAGAAATATGGACAAACCCAAACATTAAATTTGGTCCTATTAATTTAATTTTAAAAATTAACCCACTAGTTAGTGCCTATTACACCCAGAATTGGGTTGAAATAACCTGGCATTTTTAGAGTGAATATGTTTTTTAAAATACAGAGTTTGCAGAGTTTACAGAGTTGATTTGAGAAACGTCTTTTTAATCACTCTTTAGTAATTCAAATTCAAAATAATTTTTTTAACAATAAAATAATCACAAAATTGAACCTATTCCTCTATAAAATAAAAAAAACCTTCAGAAAATAGACGAGAAAAAAAGTTTGGCCTGTTTAAGTACTGCCGATATGGAGGTTTGTGGCTTTAAAAATGTATTTAAATTGAAATCTACAAACACTAACTGTAACAAAAAACCTTAAAATACGTGTTGTTTTCTGTACATTACACTAAAAAACACTTTATGAAAAGCCCAAAATCTCAAAATTGACAGGTGCATGAATTGCAGGTTTTGAGTGAATGGGAGGGGTAGAGTATCTTTTTAGACACATTAACCCTGCAGAAGTTAAAGATCTCCTGATGTTTGCACACACTCTTGTGTTTCCACACTGTTGTTTTGCTTTATTTTGATTCTTGCTCTTTCATGCGACAAGCATAGCTCTGCATTTAGCACTCACATTGAAAAGTACATGTTTCATGGGTCCTAATGCACCCTAAAAGAGAATGTCTGTTGCCGCAGAGGCACTCAGAGGTGAACAAGGCAAAAAAAAACAAATATATCGACTCCTGCAGAACTGCCAATGCTAACGTCAAATGGATTTATTCATTGAATTTCTATGAATCGGAAAGAGGTACTTGCTTGGGTTGTTTTATGACTTTATATGTGAATGCGGGGTTATATTTTTAGAAGTATTTCTCGATGGATTTCCCAAAGCATCTTTTCCTGTTGCTAATCTTCACAACACAGGAAGCAGATTTTTCTGAATGCATGAATGAGCTGACCTGAAAATCAATGTACATGTGTATACTGTTATACTGTCTGACAACACTAACAGAGAAATAGAGTTAAGTAACGTAGCTGAGCTGATTTGTTCCCACAACTAACTCTATTTTAGTGTACTTGCATAGCAAATCTTCCATGCTACGGGATTCTTAGCTACTATAACAAATACCATAACCATTTGGAACATTTATTTAGCCATAACTAAGTAAATCAATTATGTGTTTGTGTTGAGTTTTTAAAGCAAATGCTACAAAACATAACTTGTCTTATTTTTGTTTTTTTTGTAATTTACTAAGATAACTACTACATTTTTCATTATTTCACGTAACCTTATATACCTAATGATAAAACTAAGTCATTTACAAGTTGACAATTTCACATGAATTTGAAAGGAAACATAATAATAATAATAATAATAATAATAATAATAATAATAATAATAAT
>CAIGQW010053273.1:7817213-7832303 GCA_903798125.1 Danio choprae
AATAATAATAATAATAATAATAATAATAATAATAATAATAATAATAAAGCTTGATGGTTTACCCCAACCTTAACAGTCGGACGCAAGCAGATCATATGAAATTTGACAAATTCATACAAACTAGTCACATGCTAAATGTAAAAGTGCTAACAATTACAATTTAAAGTATATTGTTTTAGGTTAAATGAAAAGGTATACAAATATGTACACCATCTAATAATTATTTTGAATGTATCTGAATAAATTGACCTCTCTGGATATTTTATCCTGATTGGTCAGTTGTGCATTACATATTACTAAAAGCAAGGAATAAATCTAAATGGTCATTTTATAATGTGAGGTGTGTAACAGGCCATCTCAGGGAGGATTTTTTTAGGCTTTACTTTTTTATATAGACATATACATAAACAAATATCTGAATACAAACACAACAGGCTATTAATGTTTTATAAAATAATGGAATTTATTATTTGTGTCAACTAACCCTTTAAGGCAGAATGTCTTTACATTCCTACAATAGTGAACCACTGCCTCCATGTTCATTGAGTTTTACCTATCAGCTATCTGCCATTTTCCATTATTATTAGATATTTATATGTATTTTTTTTCTTTTTATTATGATATTGGTTCTAGGCTACCTTATGAATTGAAATTTGATGTGAATTTACATCTGCCATTCAGAGCCACTGCTAGAGTCAATCTTTCAGCTTCTTCCTCTTGATATGAACATTACAGTTCTGAAGCCCATCTAAAGGGACTAACTGATCTGGCAGTGAACTCTACACCTAACATCAGTAGTTTTTGTGGCCCTTGTTAGCACTGGGACTCTCTGCGCCTCGGCCCCTTTCTGTATGTGTGTGTGTGTGTGTATATGTGATTGTAGAGTGATAGACAGCTTGTTACCCTCAACCTGAGGCGGCGCCTCGTTAACACAACCCTTGGAATATGGACATAATGAAAGAACCTGGCAACACATCTCACTCGCTCTATTAGCCTCTCAGTTTCTTCTCTGGGAAACTGCTCAGGGCCTCCATTCAGTGCGGCCGCACAAAGGGCCCGATTCTTTAAACGCTAGACAGGCCCACGGACAGCTGGGTAGAAAATGTCACACGGTGCGTGGAATGCCCATTATCAGACACACTCATTTGTTCTCCGGGCCCTCCAAACCCTGTCAATCTCCACATCCCCCTTCCTGTCAGCCACACACACAACCTGATACCGAATTGACAAATCGAGCCTTGCGTCTGTGACAGAATATAATAAACTCGAGAAAGGGGGAGCGGCAAGTCCACTCCGTTCTGCCCAATCTAATTGGTTTCGACATCAAAGATGTCAGTCAACGATAGACTCCCCTTTTAGACAGTTTCTCTCACTCTCTCTCTTTCTCATTATGCCAATGGTCCCATTAAAGGAGCCGTCAGTTCCCTGCACTGAGGGATTTGGTGGAAGTCATAATTAGTGATTTCATTTGACAGAGCAGTTCTGTCTCCATTTAGTTTTTAACACCCCCAGGCCACATTTTTCACATAGAGTTGTCTCAACCACGCTGATCAGCATAGGTGCACCTGGTCTGAGATCCAAGCTGTCACACTTTCGCTATTGTCTTTTGTACACTGTGTTCATAGATGGCCTCAGGGGTTGAGCGGATTTGGCTTTTGAGGTTTTACCAACTAATTGACACTTCCATTCATACTTGGTTAATAAAGATGCTGACGAACGAGCACGCTAAATATGCAATGCAAAATTCCAGATTTTTTACCATCTGAAATTTTAGGGTGTGTGCCATTTAGAATTGAACTGAGAATGACTATGAAGTTTTTACTCGATTCCTCAATATGAATTGCATTTCAGCTGAGGAAGCAGCTTTACAATTTCTGCAAGTAAAATTCAATTAAGCTGAATGTTGAATTGGATTTTTACTACATTTTTAGCAAAGTTTTGACAAGACTTGACAAAAATGTCGAAATATTAAACTAAAGTCTAAAAATAGCATAGAATGTCTTTGAAAGGGTCTAGAAATTTAGCAGAATTCATGCAGAAAAACAACATTATCTGTGATGCTGTTCAGAAAGTCAGTGAGCTAAGCATGCCGAAAGAGAAGATAGCTCCTACCACCTCAATGAAGCACTGTGAATGATGTAATCGATTTGGTCTCCCTACGCTCACAAAAATCAAAACTTTTTATTCGATTGTGTCATTTGCTACGCTTCAAGGGACTGTAGCTCTTTCCTTCATTAATACTCTTATGTGCAAAATCTTGTACCTTTGTCATTTTGTCTAATTTTCATATCATAATGTTGAGTTTCCCCTCATTTTTTAAACACCTTATGAGAAAAGTAAACTTCCAGAACCAGCACTGCTGAAAAAAATCCACTCAATTCAGCTTCCTTTGGGATGATCTGTCTCAAAGACGAATTTCAGTTGCCTAAACCCAATAGACTTGGCAAAAATAACACCCAGTTTACCTTCCATTTGTGAACTTATGCAGTCAGGCAATAATAATACTTACACAAAGCCAGTTGTTAATTGCCCCTAATGTCACCCTCATTGCGTGATGAGGAACCAGCACCCTTCACTCTTCCTCTCTGAGAGTCATGTGCTGTGAACAAAGCCAACGTGTCTTTTAGTGTGGGATTTGAATACTACAATACATCATGTGAATATACCTATATTTTTCATTTCTAAATGTACAGACTCATTTAAAGACGTTTTGCCTTTATTAGGAGCAGAATTTTACGTATCTTTTTGTACTAGGATGAAAAAGCAATGTCAGATGACTGAGATAGGCCTATCTAATCATACAGGGCTACAAAATGAAAAGGATTAGGTCTGGCCTGTCTGACATTGGAGCTCCTCTAACGAGTGATTCTGTCTCAAAGTTTCAACACTCGCAGCACCATACAAACCAGTTGATTGGCAGTTTGTGTGTCTTTGCGCAGCTTGTCTATCCTAGAAGCATCACCACCTGCTGTTGCATGACTGCTTAAGCTTCTGCCCCATACAATTTGACATTCAGCGTGACGACGGAAAACATCAATAAATAAATAACCCAGACAAATAAATCCATAGAAATACTCATTTGAAGGCTCAATGAAACGCTTTGTGAATGTAATATGCTGTGGATGCATTTCAAATGTAAATTATGGTATTCTAACTCCTTTGGTTTTCCATCTTTTCCGTCTTCATTTAGAGGCTGGTTCTACAGGCTCACAGCTGGACTTTTGTTTGCCACTCCACTCACCCTCTTTGCCTCTCCGTTTTTTTTTCATGCCGCCGTTCAGACGATATTCATGCGGCAGGTTGTGAGAAATCAACGTGTCAGGCCTCGAGTTCATGTGGCAGAGCTCAATGGTGTAAGCCATCCAAACACTATTACATCAAAAGTCAAGTTTCCTTCGCGTGTTGGCACTGTCTGCGTGATTGGACATTACACATTAGATCTGTTTCCTGATTCATAATGTATTATATCCTATGAGAGGAGACATCCATTCCATTCTCCAGACCCTGATGTTTAATTCAGACTGTTGGCTTGAATCACTGTACCTTATGTCGTATATGAATCCTTATAGCAGCAGGTAGAGAAAAGAAATGATTGTGCAGCTGGAAGACATGAACACTGTAAAAAACAAAAACAAATATCCCTTCATTTTAATAAACATTTTAATAATCATAAAACACAACTCACTAAAAAATACATTTTTAAAACATTTTTGGGAGATAAAAAAATGCTGAGCAATAATTTGAATTTATTCTGTAGAAATAACATTTTTCTATTGACTAAAAGATAAATAATTCGATTAAATACACAGAAACTTTGTTCATTAGTGATATACTAAATTACAAGGTTGTAGATTGTAATATAAATGTATTTTGTCTTGCTACACATTGCTGCTTACACAAATGTGTCAAATAGGAAAAATACACTTTACACACAAAAATAACAAATATCTAAGCTTTTTGCTTAGTAAATGCCTATTAAGGATATTTATTTATTTAAGATATTTACACTTTATGGATATACTTTTCCAGAATAATAGCTGATCTTCCTTATATATATATATATATATATTGTTGTATATAATTGTATATAATTTTTAATTTTTTTATTTTGCGAGAGCTGAGTGCATAAAGTAACCAACAATTCACACTTTCTTTCTCTCGTGCATTTAAGTAAGAAATATCTTTAAAAAAGACGCATCACATAATTTATAAAGTACAACATGAAGATTCGCTTTCAAAAATTGTATCCAGCATCTAAATAAAATGTAATATTTAAGAAAAATGCATTATTTATAGTTATTTTGGTACTTACTTATTTGATATATTTACAGCATTTATAGAAGCTCAAGGCTGATAAAGATGTTTTAGAGGGGAACTGATATATCTTTCCAATGCCTGACACTGTGTGTTTTTTCCATTTCAAGTGTAAAATCACTGTCTGGCTCCTGCACCCGGGGAAAGCTGGAAACCACTGTCCCAAGACTGACCGGCCTTTGACACATCCTATCACTCACAAGTGCTGTATTAGGTGCTGTAGTGACATGCGACAATACAAATCCTTACAGCAATTGTGTTTGAGTCGATACTTCTGAGGTCAGCAGGCTTTCACAGACAGCGTCCAAAATATTTACAAATATAGTGTGGATTATGACATGATGGCTGCAAACACCATCACCTAGGCTTAAAGCGCTGCACTCAATTAAGCATTTATCAAAAATTAGTGTACTTGAAAGATTTATGGATTATCTTGAAACAGGTTTATATGTAAGCTGATCGCACAGAGTTAGCAGGTCATCGCTCATTACCGTAATCCCTGATCATTTGTTTGAGTCAGACAGAAACAAACAGGTTTAACCAATCAAAACACTGAATTAAAGACTAAATTTAGGTCAGAGGTCATCAACATCTAATTGGATCCTGCACCGTGCAAGTACAGCAAACTATAGCCCGTAGTGTATGGTAATATGTGACCATTAAGCTAATTTATTTCTCCACACAAGCTCCAGTCAAGAGGACAAATCCTATCACTGCTGGGCATTTGCTTCTGAAATACCACTTTAGCCCCATCCGTTCATCCTACACACCTCAGTCACGCAATTTCGTTTGATGTCTGGAAAAGATCCCAAGGGCGGTTCACACGTACAAATAGTTTTCCACTTTTAGGCATACATATTGGAGCGCCCACATCTCTTTCAGAGATCTGCCCGTAAATTGTTGTGATGTAAAGATTTTCACTTGTGAATTGTTTTCAATGTATACATGCCCACCTGCGAATTACTGTTCCCATTTGAATTTGCAGATATTGATTGTTCTTCATCCGTGAACTATGAGTGTGAACCGGGGATCAGACAGGACAGAGTGAGCAGAAGAAAAATGATTTATCATTTCTATAAAAAAGGTTTAGAAAAAGATTTCTTGCTTGTAAATGTGACGGATTAAACAATGATGCACTTTGCTTGCATATGAAACATATTTAACGCTTTCGTTCTGTATTCATCCTACTTTAAATTGATCCAAATGACATTTACAGTATCCAAAAGAGTCAAGATCAGATGTCAAATCAAAGCACCCCTCTGAAATAAAGATGTGAGACCTAAAAATGCAAGATTAGACACACAGCGCCCCCTAGCAGACACTGTGGAAAGAAGTGTGGACACGTTCTCGCTCTTAACAGATTTACATTATGTCCATGAGCAAATGGTAACAAATAACAAAATATGTTATTTTACTTATTTAAAAAATATATAATTTAATATTAAATAAAATATGGCAAAATTCATTAAAGAGTACAAAGCATATTTACTCAATCGTTTTTATTTTTATATTTGTATATTTTTATATAAAATGTCACAAATGTTAAATAGGTTAATGTGAGCACTTTTAATCTGTTAAATATAAAAAGAACTACATGTATTGATAATATAACACATTAATGCTTTTCATAACCCATTGATATAACACATTAATGCTTTAATCAGTTTATTTTAATTTATTATTAAATGTTTTATTTTTATGCAACATCGTTCAAATGAATTCAAATCAAATTTAAGAAAAATGTAAGAAAATTGAACAAAATCATTCAAAAGTAAAATACTCATTTATATTTTTACTATTACAAAATGCCACAAATGTTAAATATGCACATGTGAGCGCTTTTAACCCATTTAAAAATAAAGAACTGCACACACTGATAATATAATACATTAATGCATTTATTCACATTATCAGTTTATTTTAAATTATTATAATTATTAAACAATAAATATTCATGCAAATCAGTAAAATATAACCTCACATAATATTTCATATATTAAATTTAAAGCAGCATTAATCAATGCTTATATTCATCAATCAATCAATGCTTATATCTTCTCGTGGCACTATGAAAGGTTTGTATCAGCTCATGCTTTGCCTCCTCATGCCTGTAGATGGCAGTGCTCCACAAAGTTTCGTGTGCGAAAGCCCCTTACTGAGAGCCAGTCTTGACTTCAGTCTGTTTCTGCTGGAGAAACCTAATTATACACATTTCTTTTGAAACCACAGCTCTTGACACATTAATGTATCATCAAAATATTTTTCGCTCATTAATATGACTTGTTTGTGCTACTGCTTACTAATATCTTGTGTTGTTAACATGCCTATTAAAAAAGGCATTTGGATTAAATCTGATTTTACATAAGGCAAAACTCACTTGTCAATTAGGCTGTGTGGCTGCATAGGTGCTTCTCGACAAATAAACAACTTAAGGAACACACCGCTGTGGCATGAGAGGCTAATTCAGAACAAACTTCGTCTGAAGTCAATTTGGCGTTTTTTTAAGCCATTTTTTATAGCAACTCAGCATTATTTCTTAACAGGGGTTTTGTTGTTGTCGAACCTGTTGTTATGTCACCACAATACCGACCAGTGGCTGGATGGCTGCGAATATTTCATGTGAACGAAAAAATACAAACTCAAAGAAAGAGACATTTAAAAGAGCGGATTGTGCGAAGGGCGGGAACCGTGAGGGGAGAAAGACGGGTCGGGAATTGTTCATTTAAGCTTGACCGGAATGAGGAAAAGGTTCGTGGAATGGCTGTTAAAGATATATTGTCATATTGTCGACCTTTTAAATAACATTTATAACTTGCGATGGATGCATGGAGCCTTAGCCTAACGTTAGGTCATTAAGGCCTAGTTTGATAAGTTACCTGAAGCATCACTCCTCTCTGCTCGTCTGCCAGAGTATTTTGTTATTTATACACATTTATAAATAGATAAAAACAACTTAACATCACGTATCAATAATTTTTGTAATAAAAATAGAAATAAGAATTTAAAAAATACATCAAATAAAAGGCCGATAGAAAAACAATCAGACAGCTAAATACAGAAGACGGCGATTTAAGAAGATAAACGACGTCTGAACCTAAATTTGTTTGTTTTCAATTTATTTTCGTATCAGTTATATCAAAGGAGTTGGTTAACTTTAGAACATCTCGAGATGATAGAGCATACTGTTAAAACGATTATACAATATTAATAACAACGTTAATAGGTTAGGCCTTATAATAATAATAATAATAATAATAATAATAATAATAATAATATTGTATAATTTAACTATTATGGATTAAACACATTCATTTGTTAAACTTACACTTTTTTAAAAACATTATTTACTATATTAAATAAACCATCACCATAGCAACATCCTCCTCAACTACAAGGTAACCGAGCTTGTGAAGATGCTTGCACACATTTACACACACCATCCATACGGTTGGTCTCTGTCGAGATGTGTTGTTGATCCTACCCTGTGTTGTTTGGCTGTCGCACATTTTTCCGCATTGTTTGTCTCACTCATTGTCTTCGTCACGCTCTCGGTAGCTGCAGTGTGTGCGCGCCTGCATCAGCACGAGCGCGCCTTATTTGCGGGTTTTAAACTGTTGTCTGAGCGCTCCAAAACAAAATGTGATTTGATGGACACTTGTTTGTCCACATTAGAAAACAACGCCGCTTTTTTCCATGATCTCCCTTGTCATTTTTTAACGGCTGCCTGCATGTAGTTCTGGTAAAGATGTTTTAGAGTCTAGCTACTTCCGAGGAGGCGAAATTTTTACAGAAAATGTGAAGCGAGGCACGACGTATTTACAGCACCATTTATGTGTGTATGATTGTGTATCTGCGCTTGTGTGATGTGGTGGAACAGAAATCCCACTGTGCTAAATGACCTGTGACTGAAGTCTTCCATGTCAACCCTATGATTCACACTGAGCCCACACGTCACCGTGCACACACATGCTCAAACGAAGTCGGCTTCCTACTGACGCCAAACCAGGGCCTATGAAAGCGCGTGCACACACCTACGCGCGCGCGCAAGCTGAGCATCCATCAGAAATATTGTGATTTGATGTTGTAGCGCGCAGGCAGTTTCTTCATTGCATACAATTCAGTTTCCGCCCAAGACGTTCGAGGAAGAAATCCTGCGAGGAGTTGGTCGAAATGATTACTGTTTTGTGCTTCACCTCTGGTGTTTTGTTTTATTGGTACAGAAAGTGAAGGCGGACTCCAAACAAACAAACAAACAAACAGCGAAAGTGGGGGGAGAAAAGCTCGCGTCAACAAATCTCCCGAGTGAGAAACGAGACATGCGACCGGCTAATTCTCACTGACACTACAATCACACAACATCAGAAAATTCTTCATTCCCTCATTCAATAGTGTTGCCAAATTGTGCTTTATTAAGCTTCGCTCCACTTCTACATTAAACAGCAACATGTTTTTTTTTCTCTCACTCCGTACCCTTTTTGCCTCTCTCACCATCTGTTAAATCATGGGGGAAAGGGGGGAAAAGTTGGGAATTAACAAGTTTCCACATGTTGCAGGTGAAAGTGGCACAATTTTTAATTATACCTGGACTCCACTAATTCCAAATACTTAATATAACAAATGGCAAATCAGCTCCTGGCTGTTCCCTGGATAATTGGGACTCGCTGTACTCAGAGTTTCTTTAGCGTCTGCTACATTAATTAACGCTGCAATGAACCCAGCCACAATATGTTCTGCATTTGTTCAAATTGATTCCCCTGGTAGCGTCTGTGAAAGGTGGGAAAGCACAGGACGATGAGGCTCCAACCTGAGCTTCATTAGTTCAGCTCAAAACCCACTCGGCCTGCCACTGCTCCCGTTGAGCTCTGTGGCTTACATGTATGTTTGAGCTGGGTAGTATAGAGTAAATGGCGCTTTCGTGACCGGATTATGTGGCAGACCTAATGTCCCGATAAAATAGATGCCAAGTGATTTGGATTAGGGGCCGTTGCTTTTGCTTTCCAGGACAAAGATATACACACAGTAACCTAACCCTAAGTGTAACCTAAGAGGTTTAACCTAAGAGTGATGTCTTTTTAATATGTGTCCATCCAGTGAGATTCTATAATGAATGTCACGCAGAGTGGTGTATTAAATCAGGCCTTAGGGAAGCAAATTAAATTCTGTCCTTTGCCACAAAAGCCAAAATGCAGGCTAATCTTAATATACAACTATAAAGTGCCTCTGTACCTTTGAAGGCGGACGCCAGCAGGTGGGCAAAAAATATAATCAGATTCCTTACTAGAGTATCACACCTAAAGATTGTGAACAAAGAAATTGATCAATTTGTTCTTTCGCCATTACAGGAAGTCTTGCATCTGCCCACATCTGGACAAATCATTTAGTGTTCACTTTTCAAGGCAGGAAAATAAAGCGGTAAGTGGAATATTTACCCATCCCCCTTTTCTTTTTCCTCCTTCTTCTTCTCCTCACTCTCTTTCTTAATCAAGCAATTTTACAATCCCTCCTCCACTCTCTCTCTCTCTCTCCACACATGCACACCTAGAATAATTATCTCGATCTGTGGTAGAGAGTGTCCTTCTGTCTACAAGCAATGTCTGCATTAATGGCCTCTCTTTCCCTCCTCTGGAGTCTCTACCTATTTTGGATTAATTTCAGCTCGTCGTTCTTTCTCGTTTTCTCTAAGAGGATTGCACAGAGAAGCCTGTGTTGTACGCCCACACACACAAAATCTCATGTCTCCGCCCTTATGTGTTACAATGAGAGATAATGGTTAAGAGACAGGATTTCGAAAATGAATGGCTTTACATTCCATAAACACATTAAAATGAGTTCTCTTTGTGTGTGTGTGTGTGCGTGTGCGTGTCTGTATAGGGAAATGTGACAAAAAGGGTATGTGACACAGAAAATAGAGAGGTTGAGAGGGAGGGAAAGAGAGAAGAACTACTTTGTGTCTGAGTGTATTATTAAGCTTTGTGTTTTCAAAAGCAAAACTCAGTCACTTCCAACATTTTGCCAATGATGTTTTTCTCAGCTCAAAATATAAAGAAATGCAACTAACAGGCTTTTATTCGCAGAAGTTTGTCACAGCGCTAATTTTCAGTAGTATCACATTTTGTATTTATATCTCATAATAAAACTTGCTTCAAATGAGTATTATTGCTATTATTATTATTATTATTATTATTATTATGTCCAATCATGTAAAGATATTAAAAACAGATTTGTTGTAAAAGTGTTCACTTACCTACAATCAGTTTGCTCATTATTGCATTATAAAACATCATTATTGCGTCATAGCTTAAATACCTCAAAACAACAAGAAAATAATGATCTTTAAAAATGCTGGGTTGTTTTAACCCAACGCTGGGTCAAATATGGATAAATCCAACAGTTGGGATAATTTTATTTTATTTTTTTAATTAAACCAACATTAAATTTGTCCATATATGTTGAATACAACCTAGCATTTTTTAGACTCTATATAGGACACATTAAGTCAATGTTATATTATTACTAATGAGAGATAATTGACTATGACAGCCACTGTGACAGACACCACTAATAGGTTTTGCTTTAATTTGCCCATATCAAACCAAAGAAACCTATAGTAATTGATCTAATGTCCAGATGGAGAGTGGCGGTTGAATGTTTCTGAATGCAGTCAAATTTCCAACGTACTGATTGAGGCAATGCTGGTATTCACATCTGAGACGATTTTTCTTGTTTAATTTGCTTTAATAAGTTATTCACATAAACTCTTTTTATTAACTTAGATACGTTCATCTGCATAATTGACATACTTTGTCATGGAAAAAGTAAAGGAACAGAACAGAAAGAATAATGCCATATAGAATTTGACACCACTATCGTTCCTCTAAATGTTGTTCGCATAGAGTCAGTATAACAATTGAATAAACTGTGGGTGTTTTCAAAGCATGCAACACACAGATACTCAGGCAATTACATCTGTTAATGGACTCCAGAAAAGTGTTTTCTGACAATATTAGAGAATAATTGTTATTACAGATTCATTCAGAGAAGCTTTCAGAATCTCTATTGTTGTCTCTGCCTTTCTTTAAGTTGGAGGCTGGGTTTTTATAAGCCATAATGTTTCCAGTATTACTACATAAAGTTTTTCTACATGTTGCCACTTTTTTTTTATTAACATTCATTCATTCATTCATTTTCATTTCGGCTTAGTCCCTTTATTAATCTGGGGTTGCCACAGCGGAATGAACCGCCAACTTATCCAGCATATGTTTTACGCAGCGGATGCCCTTCCAGCTGCAACCCATCTCTGGGAAACATCCATACACACCCATTCACACACATACACTACGGACAATTTAGTCTACCCAATTCACCTATAGCGCATGTCTTTGGACTTGTGGGGGAAACCGGAGCACCCGGAGGAAACCCACGCCAACACGGGGAGAACATGCAAACTCCACACAGAAACGCCAACTGACCCAGCCGAGGCTCGAACCAGCGACTTCTTGCTGTGAGGCGAACGTGCTACCCACTGCGCCACTGTGAGGCCTTTTTTATTAACAACATACCATAAATAGCTTTATAAGTGACATACTAAAATTTGGTTTCTGACTTACTATATAAAAAAATAACCACCATAATGATACAAGTGCTACAAAAGAAAGCAAAAATATAAATAAATCACAAAATTAATCCATAAACAGACAATATTTGTATATAGATGATATACAGGGTCATACACACAAAACAATTATCTTTAAAAACCACAAGAGTAATACACATGAGACATAAATAATGAAACACACATTAACTAAATAAGTATAAAAAAAAATGTATTATATAAAATAATTACACACAGAGTTTTCTCTAATTAATCTCAACTGTTTTTGTGTTTTGGTATAAAAAAGGACATTTAAAAAGAAATTGTAAAGATGTACATTGTACATATATATATATATATATATATATATATATATATATATATATATATACACACACAATACAATATTTATTTATACATACATGTTTTTTAAACTTTTTTTATATATTATTTTGTACAATAATTGTTTATAGTACATGCAGAATTTTTTAATTTAATATTATTATTATTAATAAGAGTAACAGCAGCGACAAAAATACTACTACTACTACTACTACTACTATTAACAATAATAATACATTTGCAAACTGAGTTGCAGTGCAGTGTTTAAGATTTTATTTTTAAACTGAACAACGTGTTGCATTCTTCAAATTTTACTTGCTTCTAGTGAGGCCCTGTGCAGAACCTATATTTTTTCCACAGTATTTTAAAACCAAGTGATTTGTAATGGGATGTTAAACCATAATGGTAACAGTTAACCAATCAACAAGTTTACATTCCTAGCCCAGTGGTTAGTGCGTCGACACATGACACTAAAGTGTTCATGGTGACCTGAGTTCAATTCCTGGCTCCAGGTCCTTTGTCAATCTTTTCCCTCTCTTCCCACACTTTCCTGTCTATAATATCCAATGTCCTATAACATAAAAGGTGAAAAACCCTAAGCCTGGTACAACCAAACAGACAAATGTGCATTTCATGTGACGTATTGGTGAGAGTGCCCCAGTAATGAACCATCATTATGGCCACCCTGACAGCAAGACTCCTCCCCAACAGAGCGCCTCTGCATCTGCATAAATGAATATGTAAAGGCATCTAGAGGAGCCAACAATAATATACTTGGATGTAAGTATCTAAGACAGACAGTCAGTACATCTAAAAAAAACCTCTCTCCTTCTATTTAGCCTTCTCGTTCTATCACACATACATGTAAACAGTGTCTCAACCAGTTGTGATGCTGCTTTCTGGTGACATGCAGTATGTGCGAGGCATATGTTACACAAACATTGTCAGCGTACCACCATTTTATTGGTAAACAACAAAACTCAGTTTGGTCAATAAATGATCCGTGGGCGTGCCATCTAACTCAGGGAAAGCCTTCGGCGGGTCCCTTAAGAGCGTCCTGCTGCTTTTTTTGCGTCTTTTGTTCAAAAATATTCTTCAATAAATAACTACTCTTTAATGAGCCTCTTTTTTTGGCGGCAACGCATTTTCAGACATTTGCAGCCAAATGTCTTTTGTTATTTACAGCAGCTATTTTCATGCACGCCTGGCGTCGTCGATGTAAAATAACAGTAATTGCTGGATCGTTTGCAGGTTGTTTAGCTTGTGTACCGAGCCAGATGAGAACAGTTAATGAGCACAGCTTCCAGCGGCAATTAGTGAAGCAGTCGTGTACATCACAGATGATTTGCAATTAGCTAGCTACATATTATATACACTATGCCAGGAGTGCAGTAGGCGCTTTCCATGTGTGTTTATTGGAAAGGGGGGTCGATTGGCAGGGGAGAAAGCTGTACGCAAGGATGAAGGGGACACAGGACGAGATGCTAGCGAATGTTCACACCTATTCCTCAAGGGAGACCTGTGCTTGAGGGGATTTAAGCCCCGCCTCCTCCTTTATTCCACTTTATGTTATGTTAATTGGCTTAATGGTCTGATTCAGAGATCAAAAATTAGCTGCAGTTGTGCTGCTATGTCAGGCCTATAAAGTGAAGAAAACAATATATGTGTTGATAATGCTGTGCTTATAGCTTAGCCACTATAATCGCAGTCTGGAAAAATGTCTTCAAAAGTGGCAAATGATAACTATATCTATATCTTGCGCGTTTGATAAAACATAGAGATGTATTCAGTCTCCTATAGAAAGAGTGTATATGTCAAAAGAGCCAGCGTGTTCACGGTTTATAATAGTACCATGCATAGGAGGGGGCGGGAAATCACTTTGGAGGCTGTTTCTTGCATGACATCATACAGCACCCTCTGTGATATCTGGTAAGACTGTCAGGTCCTCTGACAGACACGCCAGATGGCTGTGTGTGTGTGCGCGGATTATTTCATTGTTGTTACACTCCAGGATAGCAGCAACGTTGACACCTTTTAGCTGCTAAAGTTCAAACCTTAAAACATGAATGTATTAGGAGAAATACAAGGACAAAAAATAATCTGCAATCATCCAGTGACAGGCTTTCTCTGAATCCGGTTTGGTCATTCGGATGGGAATTGCTACAAGCGTGTAACATACATTTTCAATGTCGCCAACTCTCACTGAGGCATGGAGTAAATTGTTGATGCCATGTTTATACCACGTTGTGCTGTGATCTGACCTCATGATGTGTTATTATTTATAAGCTTGAACGTAATCTGTTCTGAGCACTGTGCGTTTCTTTTCTTATTTACTGCACAGTGTTGTATATAGTTGACTGCGAGACTGGGATGAAAATAATATAAAGGTCAGAAATCTTTTTTTTTCTCACTGAGATACCTGTGTTTATTATTATGTGAAAAAATGTACCGTGTTACTCTTAAGGTTCATGATTTGAGCTGGTTTCTGACAGAAAATATGTCGCTGTTTATTTGCCTGCTGTGGTAGAGGAGATAAGAAACTGAAACTGGTGAATTGTGCTATGGCTTCGTATCTCCCTGACAGGACCTGTCAAAATGGCCACCGGGTGACAGACTCTTTGGCATTTTTCTCCCTTGTGGAGATTAATTAGACCACCAAATATGACACTGCAAGATGTGTACTGCAGAGCCACGATGGAGATAAATAAATCTTTTAAATGGGATTTTATTAAACCATAACTTACAGCAGACTGAGACTAGTTTCACTCTCTACTCCAGTAAATCTAATGTACAGTGAATAATGTGTTTGTTTCTTCATAGTTGTCACGTCTGGGCAACAACCC
>CAIGQW010053273.1:7836400-7871127 GCA_903798125.1 Danio choprae
TCTATCTATCTATCTATCTATCTATCTATCTATCTATCTATCTATCTGTCTATATGTCTGTCTGTCTGTCTGTCTGTCTGTCTGTCTGTCTGTCTATAAAATGTTTTGCTTGAAGACACAGACAAAAGTCCTCAGTACACCACTTGGTTTCCATTCCATCGTGCATGAATTATAATGCTATAGATTTATAAATGCACTGCAGAGGGCTCTGTGACTCTATTTCTATTTTTCCAAAGTAAGCTTGTTTGTGAGCTCGTTTTCACTAGAGGATTCCCAAGGACTCAAATTAAATGTCCCGTAGGTTCCAGAAGTAGACAAGAGAGAGAACGAGGAGAAGGCACACAATATATGCACACACCTGCAAACAAACATGCATAAATCACAAACAACTTGCCACATCATTTCATCTACACCCTAAAACAAATACCATACAATCAAGAATTAACTAATTGCTAATTGAAGTTCAGCATCTGCTACCACTAGCACTAGCACTGACTTAAAGGACAGTTTACTCAAACATTTACTCACCTTTATGTCATTCCCAACCTGATTCGCAATAAAAATAAGATTTTTTTTTTTCATCTGTAAATGAAAAACCAGGAGGATCGAAGATTTTTAACATATGGACAAAACAATAAAAAAGTGTTCTGCAGGAAAATAAATATATACAGGTTGAGAGAGCCGTGTTTACGTAATTACGGGTAATAAGTTGCATTTTTGTCAGTCTGATCACAATTGGATGACGTTAAAAACTGTATAAATGGGGTCTGAAACATTTTGAGCAGTTTGCTCACTTTCAACCACACTGTAAAACCACACTGTTCCACACAACTAAGTTAACTTAACTGTTTTTACAAATGTAAGTGGATTGAACATAAAACAATTAAGTTGTCCCCCCAAAAAAACTCAAGAATTGGGTTGATTTAGATCAGGGGTGTCAAACTCAGTTCCTGGAGGGCCGCAGCTCTGCACAGTTTAGTTCCAACTCTAATTAAACACACCTGATTGTACAAATTGAGTCCTTTAGGCTTTTTTGAAACCTACAGGCTTGTGTGTTGAAGCAAGGTTTGAACTAAACTAGGGCTGCGGCACCCCTGATTTAGATCATTTTAAATAAGTAGTTTGAACAAGCAGCAACTATATTGTTTTAAGTGCACTTTCAGAGGTATTTATAAAGATCAGGTTTTTTTTTATTAACAGACAGGTTTATTTTGCTTTAAAGAAGTTAAAAGCTTTACATTTTCACACAAATACATGCTGCAAATCACCATTACACACAACAAAATAAATGTATATTTTACATGACTCCCCTTACATTACAATAACACATAAACCCATGTGAGCACTTCATTTGTACATGATTTAATGCACAAATAAATAGGTACAGCTGTTTGCATTTTTACTATGCATCAAAAATACATACAAACTTGGGAACACATCAAATGTAAAGTTAAAGTGTTAGTTCACCCCAAAATGAACATTTTGTTATTGAAATATGTAATTGGAATATTATCAAGCTACAAGAATCCTTTTGTGCTCACATAAAACAAAAATAACAACTTTATTGAACGGTTTCTTTTTCTCAATGTCTGTGTATTGCACGCGTTTACAAGCACTGTGCAGTGATGTATTGTTGCAGTATGTAGTACTCACGCACGACTTTGTTTTGTGTACAATTGTGCTGTTCCAGTACATAGTGTAGATTTCAAACATAGATGAAAACAGCACAAAAAGTTGTATAATAATGTAGAACAAACACCACAAACACAAAGAATTATTTAAGAAAAAATGATTGATTTAATGGTTCTTGACTTTTAAATGGCAGGTGGAAAATGTCACACCTTTCAGCTGACAAAGTTTGATCGCGTCACTAAAAATGCATGTTAATACCAGGCCCAAGACGAAGGCGACGTTTTATTTAATTGGGTGAACTCTTTAACAGTTATTTAACTAAACAAGATAACAGGTGGTTATATCTAACACATATCGGTTGACCAAACCGAAAATAACAGCATTAAAGTCCCCCAATTTTCTTTCACCCCTGACATCCTTTCCACCAATCAATATGGTGCAGTTAAATGCAGCACAAACACAATAGGCGGAATATGTGCAGGCCCAGCCCAAAACACTTTACTTCACACTTCTATCAGGGTATTGGCATTTACATACCCTGTTATATATGCTTCCTATTGTTATTTGAATTTCACCCAGCAAAACTACAACATTCTAAACAGGACCTTTTTGCAGAGTCCTCAGAAGTGTCATTACAGAAAAGGCGTCTTCGCTGTGGGGATTTCGATCGCTGCCAAAGTTACAATCACAATGAATATAAAACAAACAAAATCAGCCAACAAATAGAAGACTTTTTCACTCAAGTAGTCTCTCCAGATATTTAATACGTGTCCCCGCTGACCACATACTAAATAAACAAGAAAGTTTGTGCAGGAAGACGAGCCAATTTCACAATATCCAAAAAAAAAAAGATTTAATAGTTTATTGTGTGAAATAAATCTGCTGAATTATACCTCATGAACCTGGACATTAGAAAATAGTGCTAGAGTTTCATGGGAAAGCAGGCACCGGATTGCGAACCGTTTGAATTGTGAGTTTTGTTAGCTTTGAAGATGTCTGCAGGAAAGATAATGAATGGTAACAAAAGGTCAGTGAATGAGGGGCTGAATGAGATTGAGTGTGCAGAAAGGCCACGGTGGCTGAAGAGGCCCAAAAAAGATTGATGAGTGGCTCTTGTCAAACAATGGCTTCACATCAGACATGCTTATTTTCCTTTGATGCTTCCACTTTAACCCTTTGATTGCCATAACGAGTTTATTTCAGATCTGTGGCCACCTTATAGCTGACGGCTGGTGATTTTTTACGCTGCATGTTATGGAGATAAATGTTTGATTCTGAGTTTGGAAAATGAGTGATATGAGCTTAATTTTTTTCCAAATGTTAAATGCAAATATTCTGATAATTATATTGGTAACACTTTACAATAAGGTTGTATTAGTTAATGTTAGTTAATGCATTTACTAATATGAACAAACAATGAACAATACATTTATTACAGTATTTGATCATGTTAGTTAACGTTAAATAATGGAAATATTGTTGTTCATTATTAGTTCATTAACTCATGGTGCATTAACTAATGTTAACAGGCATGAATTTGGATGTTAATAATGCATTAGTAAATGTTAAACTATGATTAATAAATGCTCCACAAGTAATGTTCATAATTAGTTAATGTTAATACATTATGTATTAGTAAACCTTATTGTAAAGTGTGACCATAATATTATATATGATTGGGTGTGGCATATTCCACTTTTAAATTTTTTTTCATAAATGTTCACACATTTTTATTTTAATGCTTTTCCATACACATTATTTTTAACAAAATAACTAACAGTTTTGCTTACAATCCCAGAAATTTGGCTTACAATCCCATCAATATATATATTTAAATTTTTTTTTAGTATTAATTATTTAAATACAATTTATTTAATAAAGTTACTTTTTGGATTTAACTTTAAATTTATTTAAGTTTTACTTGACAACAATAATATTGCTTTATTCATTCATTCATTTTCTTTTCGGCTTAGTTCCTTTATTAATCTGGGGTCGCCACAGTGGAATGAACCGCCAACTTATCCAGCATATGTTTTACGCAGTGGATGCCCTTCCAGCCGCAACCCATCACTGGGAAACATCCATACACACTCATTCACACACATATACTACAGACAATTTAGCTTACGCAATTCACCTATAGCGCATGTCTTTGGACTTGTGGGGGAAACCAGAGTACCCAGTGGAAACCCACATGAACACGGGAAGAACATGCAAACTCCACAATGCCAACTGACCCAGCCGAGGCTCGAACCAGCGACTTTCTTGCTGTGAGGCGATCGTGCTACCCACTGCGCCACCGTGACCCCCAATATTGCTTTATATATTTTCATATATTTTCACATATTCACAGAGTCTGCTCTGTACAGTGTGCCCATTTTAAAAAAAGACTAAAATATTACAAATGTAAATACAAAATAGTGAACATGGTTTGATAAAAACACTAGTAACAACAAATATTTGATATCCTTTGTATAGATAGGGTTTGAAAAGAACATATACTATGGAATAAATATAAATATAGAATAAATATAAATATATTGTTACTTTTAAGTTTGTGAATTTATATACATGTATAAATTCACAGACTTTAAAGTAGCAAAAATATTGATATCAAAATATTGAAACAGCAATTTCCTCTTTGCCATTAATTGTTAATCATTTATTTCTTTCGACATTGAACATGCTTAGACTGTACAGTGTTTCGAGGGTATTTCAATACATTGATGAACTCTTATATAAAGATGAATTGTGTAAAAAGCATCTTTAACCAAACCAAAGCACAACCTCCACCGGCCAAAGATGCCAAAGCTGACACCAAACCGTATCAGTCAAAACCTCCATGTCACAAAAAGGCTTGATGGAGCAGTCACTCCACTCTCCATAATTATAAATATAGACATTTTGCCTGTCAGTCAGATCAGCACTGAGGATGTAATGGGCGTTGAGTTAATTGCTGAGCGAGAAAGAGAGAGAGAGAGCGGGTACTAAACTGAAAACTGTCATTTCTGCCAAGCCCTTAATCATTTATTCTCCATTTTCGACCATGTTACTAAAACTCTTTCCCACTTATTACATAAATTGCAATTAGAAGTCATCATGACATGCTGCTGGGGGTCCTGACCTGTAATGGCTCCTAACACAGAGAAACCTTATTATCTGTCAAGAGGTGCTTTGGCATATGCCAGCGTTTGCTCCCTCTTTCTGTGTGACATGCTCCGATAATCTTTTGACTTCCTGTCTTCTGTAATTTAGATTTATTTAAGGAAGATTATTTTACAGGCTTATGAGTGGAATAATTTTAGTTCCCTTTGTCAAATGAGAAATTGCGTGTCATGAAGAGTTTACCGAGTCAAACAAGAATCGATGCGCATGGAAAGGTTATTCACCTGGAACAGAAGCAGCATGCGAGATGTTTGCGCCATCTTAACTAAATGCCGTGATTCTGTTGATTTTAGAGAAGCAGACACAAGTAGCATGCAAACTGAAAGAGAAATATGAGGTTATGAACAACTGTCAACTCGTTTTTTTACCGCTTTACACTACAATTTTGAAGTTTGGTCATGTTGTTTCAACAGAAGATCGTCTGAAAAACGTTTTGTGTTGTTTTGAACGTGACTGAATTGCATTGCCAAAACAGCAGCTTTTGGATGACATGAAGGTGAGGAAAAAGATGATGAACGCATTTAACCCATTTTGACATTTGACATTTTCAAATTCTAATATTTAGTAAGGACTGTTTTTATTATTGTCTATCTATATAAACATTTCAATAAAATTGAACGTTTAGCATTTAGTTAATTTTGAAACATCTTTAGGTGTTAAAAATATATTTTTGTAAATAAATATGTAGGTTTCAGAAATAGTTTTTGAGAAAACATGAGTTATAAAATCCATTATTCCATGGTCTGTTGAAAATCTTGATTCTGATTGGCTGGAGTGTGTGCAATAAAATCATTTAATGCGCAGGTAGTTCCAGGCAGTTCTGATCAATTTCTCATCAGTCTCAATTTCTGATCAGTTTCTGACTGCAGACTTGCATATGCAGCACTCTCAAACATGCAATCTAAGACACAATGCACTCAATGGAGCTAGTGATGTCACTGTAAGGGGTAGGGTTAGGGGCGGAGTTAGGTGTGCACATTAAAAGCATTGCATGCAGCTCAGCTAGCATCTGCACCCGGTCTGCAGCCAGACCCTTCTCGTTCTGATCACAGTTGGAAATAAATGAGCTTCCCTCAAACATCAGTAGTAATAATAGTAACTCGGTGACAGTGAGTCTTTATTACTCTGTGTAATCTTGAGGACACCAACATGTATGAAATATATACTAGAAATATTCTCCAAAATATTTGCCAAAATGTATCTAACACATTATATGAGCTATTCGATATGCCCATGTCATTTACATGCACATGCGCGCTCCCTCTCTGTCAGTCTGTGACTGCTGATTCAACTGCGGGGACTAGGAGATTTTCATATCACGACTGACAAAAATATTGTTGTAAAACTAGTTTTAGCAACTGAGTAATTGTAACTTGGCATATGACCTCAGAATAAGTGGCATAATTTGGAATAATCAAAATAACCTATTTAGGTGCTACAGATGTACATTAGGTGCTATGTAGCACCTTAACCACCACAAAGAACCACTAAAGAACAATTATTGTTGCTATATAGCAGCTAAATTGGTTCCCCCATCATTATAAGTCAAAGAAAGGGATGATAAATAGTCTAGCATCTCAACTACAAAGATCTGCTCAGGAACCATTTTTTGTGTATATATTACATAAAAAAAAAAACCATAAAATTTCAAATTATATTTTTATTTTTATGATAAAAATATAATTGGATGAAATTACTGATGAAATAATTTTTTTTCTAATATATTTTACATTCTTTTACTTTCTTAATTTTTATTGTTGGAAAAAATGGTTGAGAAATATTTAGATGTTTAAAAGAACAGCTCTTTGGGTCCTAATAAAAATAGCATACACATTTTGAATAGATTATGGTTGTTAATAAAAAAAAAAGATCAAATACAAGGAAAAAGGTCAGTGTTCAGACAGTCTTGTTTTTTTAACTGCCAAGCGATTGTGAGGAATCTGTCAATGTGCTAGATTTGAAATTAATTTCCCAATGCATTAACTCTTCAAAGACATCTATAATAACCGCTCCAGTACTAGTTAATTCTATCCACTGACAAGCATCCAGCAATACAGCTTCAAATAACACTTCCTGTTGCGAATGAAGTTGACTGTAACAAATGTTGCCACAATCAACACATCGTTTGTTTGGGGAAATTTGCCTGCTCTCTGACAAACGTGGTAAGCCTGTGTGGGTCTAATTTGACCTAAAAACAAGCCATCCTATTAGCGATCTCTCTAATTGAATGGAGTGATATTGCTGGCCTTCTGCATGGTTTTGCAGCAGTGATGAACACAGTTGCTCCATGCGTAGGAGGCGAGCATCAGCTGGCTTCTCTCCTAGCAACTACAAGTCCTTGAGCCCTTCTGTTTACAAAATGCCGGCACACACGGAGGTGCATGAACACAGTTGGCCCACTCAAGCCTGGCCACAGTTATTTGCATCCTAATGTGTAACTTTCAATCGAAATAACAGGCATTTAATGAGCCACTCAAGTCTGTCTGGGAGAAACGGATACAACTGGTCTGGCCTTATTATTGGGAATGCTGGGCTGTACTGAGGCAAACACTGACTCCTCCCTAATTAGTTTAGATAGAATAGATTATATAGTCTACCTGCATTGTCACTTAATCAGAGACCATTCACTCCTTATGTGGCAGATTTAACATCTGCATGAACTGGAAGTTGCTGAGACTTTTATTTCAGCATGTTGATGTGCTTCTAACTGAAAACAGAATATAGAGTAGGGGGCAGGTCTTTCTTTTTGTGGATCATTCTCTTGTAGTAAAGAATATTGTGGCTGAAGCGGTCAAACTGACATCAACAGAAAAGGACCGCCACTCCAAACGCAGAAGCAAATAGTCAGACTTAGATTTTTTTTTCCCAATTACTTTGCATGAATTATTTGTTCACCTAAATAATAGCAAACAATGTATGCTAGCAAAATAAACATTGAAAACTTTGATTTCACCCAGACTTTAGGTTTAGACTCAAACACACTGGAAAAAAACTATTTGTGTAGACAAAAGAAAATCCCACAAACCGGTTTAAGTTTTCTTTTTCTTTTGAACACAAAATAAGCTTTTTGAAAAATATGGAAACTTGTCACCATTGACTTCCATAGTATTTGTTTTTCCTACTATGTATGTCAGTGGTTACTGGTATCTAACATTTTTCAAAATAACGTCTTTTGTGTTTCAAAGAAAAAAGGAAACTTTGGAGGTTTGGAGCCACTTGAGGGAGAGTAAATAGTGAGTACATTTTCATTTTTGTGTGAACTATCCCTTTAATATCAGGTGTAAACTTAGCCTTAGCCAATAATTTGTTGCGACATATTGCCATGTTTATTTACAGTTAATCTGTGTTATTTTAAAATAACAAATTAAGAAAATAAAGAAGTTTTTTGAAAAAACGATCACAGAAAACGTCCATTGCAGAATAAGGTGAATACAATGTATTCAAGATTTTATTGAATGGACATTTTTACAAGCTGTGATAATGCATTTTCACAGTTACGAGCATCATAACTAGTAATCATCATAATCTGTTGTTTAAAATGTAATCTACATTTATAACACTGCACTTGGCATTGATATACAGGTATTTTTTAAATTGCTGCATGAATGTTTTACTGGGACCTCACGGTGGCGGAGTGGATAGCACACTCGCCTCACAGCAAGAAGGTCGCTGGTTCGAGCCTCGGCTGGGTCAGTTGGCATTTCTGTGTGGAGTTTGCATGTTCTTCCCGTGCTGTTTCCTCCGGGTGCTCCGGTTTCCCCCACAAGTCCAAAGACATGCGGTATAGGTGAATTGGGTAAGCTAAATTGTCCGTAGTGTATGAGTGTGAATGGGTGTGTATGGATGTTTCCCAGAGATGGGTTGCAGCTGGAAGGGCATCCGCTGCGTAAAACATATGCTGGATAAGTTGGCGGTTCATTCCGCTGTGGCGACCCCAGATTAATAAAGGGACTAAGCCGAAATGAAAATAAATGAATGAATGAATGAATGTTTTACTGGATAAAGAGTGACAGCAAACTTAATGAATCATTATTTTTTTCTTGCTACTGGTGTAAATAAAAAATCTTAAGTTATATTTATTTAGATTTTTAGTTGTTTTTAACAATTGTTTAAAATGTAATATAAATATTTAACCCATGCAGGGGTTGACTATGCGTTTTTTTTTTAAATGACTGAGCAAATGTACTCAACTATTCTGACTTTGGTTTCTGAGAAGTCTGGAGATGATTTCATGAGAGACTTGGGGTTGCCATGGTATTGCTAAAGCATTCTGATAAGTTTAGCATGTTGCTCTGTGGATGCCGTGTTCTGGACATAGATATGTATACACAGATGCCACACGTTGACACGTCCACCATCTTGGAATGATCCATGCATTGTCACAGTACATTTAAGAAGCTTAACATTTTCCACTATGCAAAACATTATGTAACCTCTGGCTGCCAAACTGACTGCATTCTAGTATCCCAAAGAAAATCTTTCATATATGAGAATAAGTTGGTTTGTTATTATGTTTTAGCTTAATATTTAGACGTGTTTGAAAGTAAAAATGTTTATGTCATTGTTAGCTTGTCTTGTGTTACTACTAAAGCCTACTGCAGATGTAGATATTTATAAATGCTTTAAAACTACAGTTGCAACTACAGTCAACTTGCTATCAAATGATTACATACTGGATTACATAGTGGCTGCACGGTGGCGCAGTGAGTAGCACGTTCGCCTCACAGCAAGAAGGTCGCTGGTTCGAGCCTCAGCTGGGTCAGTTGGCATTTCTGTGTGGAGTTTGCATGTTCTTCCCGTGCTGGCGTGGGTTTCCTCCGGGTGCTCCGGTTTCCCCCACAAGTCCAAAGACATGCGGTATAGGTGAATTGGGTAAGCTAAATTGTCCGTAGTGTATGAGTGTGAATGGGTGTGTATGGATGTTTCCCAGAGATGGGTTGCAGCTGGAAGGGCATCCACTGCGTAAAAAACATATGCTGGATAAACTGGCGGTTCATTCCGCTGTGGCGACCCCAGATTAATAAAGGGACTAAGCCGAAAAGAAAATGAATGAATGAATGAATTACATATAAAGACCAAGTATAGCGGCCCATAGAAACAGCTAACAGCATACATATATTTCTGCATAATAAAAAGAGCCCACCCTCCAAAGTTTATTTGTGTATATGATAAATGATACAAGAAATGACTGTACATGTGTATGGGTGTTACTTTTATACTAAGCAACAGAACTGACATTTTTAGAAAAAATTTTTAGTGGAAACCAACCTAGCCACCCTCTAGCAGAAAGACCATACATACAGTTTTCAATATTTAAAGTTGCCCAAAAACTATTGAAAAACACCCATTCTTGCTTGTCTATATATATGTATTATTATTCTAAAATCTCCTTACACTGCTGTGTGAAGAATGATGCCCCATATGGTTTTGCGGAAGTATTTTGGCGGAAGCTATGGTTACCATGGCAATTATTGTCAGGGTACCGATTCCACTCCATAAGTCCAGTAAACGGGAAAAAAAACGATATTATCAATATTTCAGAGAGGAAAGAATGAATCCACAGCACAGAAACTTTCACATTCACATCTCCGATCGCCATTGCAGCATCATCTGAGCCATCTGAGTGATGATGAAGGATCCAGGAGGCGGTGTCTGATCAGAGCCCAACATTAAACATATCTGACGTCTATATCTCCATCATCATCATCATCATCATCATCATCATCGCCTCTCAATGTCCAAATAACTCTTTGCATTTCCGTGCTATCGCTTTTCCTTCAAATTCGCGTTTTTCGCTCGTTTACCCTCTGAACGTCTTTAGGGACCTGAAGTTTACCTCAGTTTTGCGCAACCAGTGTGTGAACTCGATTAAACAGCCCGATCCGATCGCTGTCCACCAGGCGTGATTGTGTTGACACCAGGGGATTCATATGAGCGTACCTCCGGTAATCCGACCGCCGAGCCCCCTCCCGGGGTCGCAAGGCATTTCCTTCCAAATGCAGATCGGGTTGAGCCGGGAACCCGTCCTGCTGGACTCCGGCGAGTTCAGCCTGGCGCAAGTCCGAGAGATGGCATGCTCCATCGTGGACCAGAAGGTAACACTTTCCATATTACTCATGTTTCATTCATTGTCGTTCACGTAAAAATACCACAGATTTCATCATCCTGAACAAGTAGTGGCGGTCCGGAGTTTGGAAATAGCCCAACTTTCAGCCTACTTGTTACTTAAACAGTTGTGAGAATTTGGAATTTCGTTCCAAACTCAAATAACGTTAAGGTACGACGAACTTGAATGCTTTATTTAAATGTTGCCTTTCATAGGCTATCATTAGATTTATGAGCCTTTAATAGATTTAGTACGTGAATGTATAGCCTAATTTAGGATTCTGTTACAGTTGAGATGTAACTTTCAAAAGACAGAAAATAGCTGTAAAATGTTTTCTTCATTTTTGTTAGAACACGAATTTACCTCATAACTTGAATCAGCTGAAACACACTAACTGTGTAGCGTCATTAAGTGTTCTGCATTGTATTTTCCACTGACAGTGATGACGTTTTGTAGCCTACTTATTGAACCAGTGAGGGGCTTGCAGCCTACTAGAACACAGCATCACTGCACTGCAGGCCTGTCTTTTGTGCTGAAATCTTTTAAACTATTTAGTGGATTCTGTCCTCAAGTTGTTGCTTTCTAAGATATTTGGAAAATCTCATTAAAGTACAAGGTTATGTTACAGTGAACATCAGGGCAAGTATAAGGAAATTATTTTGGCTCACCAGTTAGAATGGCTGTATAATGTGGCATTGAACATATATTTTTTGTTATTAATTAAATAGAATAAGGGCAGCACGGTGGCGCAGTGGGTAGCACAATCGCCTCACAGCAAGAAGGTCGCTGGTTCGAGTCCTGGCTGGATCAGTTGGCTTTCTGTGTGGAGTTTGCATGTTCTCCCGGTGTTTGCGTGGGTTTCCTCCGGGTGCTCCGGTTTCCCCACAGTTTAAAGACATGCGGTATAGGTGAATTGGGTAAGCTAAATTGTCCGTAGTGTATGTGTGTGAATGAGTGTGTGTGGATGTTTCCCAGTGATGGGTTGCAGCTGGAAGGGCATCCGCTGCATAAAACATATGCTGGATAAGTTGGCGGTTCATTCCGCTGTGGCGACCCCATATTGATAAAAGGACTAAGCCGAAAAGAAAATTAATGAATGAATAAATAGAATAATGTGAGAACTCTTTAAATAATCTGATTAAATCTATAGAATATACTAAGCTAAAGCATAACTGCTGCTAAGGGCTTTTCTGCCATGACTAATAAAGCTGTCAAAATGACACTATAAGTTCATAAATATGAGTAAAAAAACTTAGCATTTAAAGGATAGCTCACCCAAAAATTATGCCAAACATTATTGATGATTTAAAGCTGGAATAGGCTAGTATTCCTTGATTCATAAAATACAAGTCAATGTGTACAGCAACCTTTAGAGTCAGAGAAACATACAGTATACAGGTAAAACATAATTAATACCCAGACTGACTGACTGCTCACAATCTGTCATGAACACGCTCATGTATGTTCAGTTTTTTGCAATTCCAATCATTTCACTTCAGAGTGTGCGTAGCCATGGGTATTTATGTAGTATTGCTGTATATGTTTTTCACTCTCAAAGTGCTGAGTGGCTTGAATTTTATCAATCACTAAAGACATTCTGTAAAGATGGACTGAAAAAAATTCACATCTTGGATGGCCTAAGGGTGAATATAAATAACAGATTTTCATTTCTGGTAAAACTATACCAAATATTTTTTGGATGGTTTTATAGGTGTGATCCTTTGAAGCAAACAGAATGTTACTTGAAATAGAGCTTGTAGAGTAAATGGAGTGAACATATAGTTTTTACCTGCCCTCATATTTCTCCAAACCTAATAATTTTTTGCACCAGAAAATAAGTTCTACAGCAACCTTTCCATCTTTCTGTTCATTGAATAATGGCTTATGTTTCAGTCCCCACAAATGTAACTATAGAAAATTCGAGATATAACAAAGTGAATGGAGTATAGTTCAGTATGGTTTTACCCATCTTCAAAATTGGTCCTCTGCATTTGACCTGTTCAAGTATGAAGATTGAATGCCTTTGGTCAGCTTTTGTTGAACAAGCATTCTGATAAATAATGAATATGGCAAATGGTTTTTTTCTTTTTTCTTTAAAGCATTTGGAATGACATAAAGGTGAAAGTCAAAGCTGAAAATACGTGAACTCATAAGCACTTACAGTAATGATAAAGTTCAAGCCTTCTGTGTAGATTCACATTCTCAGAAATGGCATAACAGTGACAACACAGAAGTCAAATTGTCACCACCCCTTTTAAATGCACATAAGATGACATCTGTAAAGTTATTAATATCTTCTTTGCAAAACGCGTTTTCTGTTTTGTAAGCACCTGCGTCTGACACATCACCAGAATGTTACTAGCTCCAAAAATATTACTTATTGTGCACATCTTGCAAAGTTTGTGACAAGACGCGAGGTGTTGACAACAACATAATTTCCCACCATTATCAACTTTGTTTTCTTCCCAAATTTCCTCCCCTCCCTTGTGGCTTCCTAGTTTATTCGGTGACACAAAGTGCAGAGGTTGCAGTCTGTTGTGTTTTAAGACATACAGGTGTTAAAATACAGAGCAGTATTTTGATAAGCATAACAACAACAAGCATCATGTGGCGCTTAACAAGAAACACCTTTTATTTTAGACCTGACATTGCCAGTATGAGTTTTGGAAAACAGAAGTTTTTGTTTAAATGTATTTGACTTGAAAAAATGCGAATGAGAACAACAGATCTGCAACCTGATCTCCTTCAACGCCTTGTATACACGTTTTCAGATGGGGAGGCTCTCTTGAGCATAAGCACTCGGAGCATTTAACACGTTAAATAGTTCGATGTGAGATGTCGAATAAGTGTGTACGAGGTGAAGGTGACACTGTTGTGCAGACAGTCTCAAACAATGGCGTGCATATATTGTTTGGTTGCATGCACTGGGATGGGGGGTATTGTTTAGTTTTGTCTATGAGGAGTAGTACTGTGCTTTTTTACAGATGTTTATATAGAGAAGAACATGTAGTTCAAACGTAAGCACAATTCAGACAACATGTCACTTTGTGAATCACACTTCACTTCTTTCTCTTTTTATTACATACAGGGCAAGTCTGATGTGTGACAACATGTGTGACAACAGATGAATATAATCCCAACAATAGAACTGTTCAGTTGGTTCATATGTTACATTCCCCATCGTATAACAAATACGAATTCATCTTTAAAGGAATAGTGACAATGACGGCTCTGTCATCATTCACACAAACACCATGTTGTTTCAAACCTGCACTATTTTCTTTTTTCTGTGGAACACAAAAGGAGGCATTTTAATAATGTTCTCAGTGGTCTATTCAGTGTAATTACAATGAATGGGGATTGGAGCTTTCAAACTTCAAAATTGATGCAAAAGCTCTATAAAATGTCATGAAAATTTTAAAGTAGTCCATGTAGCCTGCATGCTATAGTCCATATGATATAATAGCTTTAGATGACTTGGAGTCATTGAGTCAATGAGTACTTTTACATGGACACTAATTATACAATTTTAATACGTTTAAGACAATATTTACTCAGATTAAGAGTCTACCATGTAAACGACTAAAGTCATAATCGAACTAAACAGAAATCGGATTAAGACATGTGGAATATGCCAATTTTAGTCGAATTACTGAAGTGCAAACTATTACTGTCGTGTAGGATTAGGATATTCGCTGCATTTTGTGACAGGGTATTCCATACACACACACGGCTGTTTGACACTATTCTCTGCACATACCGAGTCAGTAAAGGACCACAGACACCCGAATCATAAAATGCAGAGCTTTTTTGCAGTATCAAATTCCATTAAAACAACACTCTTCCACCAGTCCTTACTTCATACGCGCATCCAACACCTCAGTTTGTCACGGGGGGCATGCACGAAGTGTTCCTGAATGAAAGTGAAAGTGCCAAACTGCAGTTAAAGTACATTTTTTTTTACATGAAACACCCGAAAATACATGAAACTCTGGATGAAACATGGATAGCGTGGTGACGCAGTGATGTTAATCGATCTATGTGCTATAACATGTAAAACGGGATCATGAAAGGAAAAGCAACTCATGTAAACACCTTAATCATTCTATTGTCTTATTCAGATTAAGGCAAATAATTCGATTACTGATATCCATTGACCAGTTTAGAACTTAATTGGATGTGTGAGCATGCTTACATGCCAACCTGTATGTTAATAACTACCAAAAATCAAATTAAATACTAATCAATTGAAATACAATTTATCAGTTTACAGTATGCAAATCAATAGCGTGGCAATGCAAGTAAAGTGCAGTATCAAAATGTCAGTGGGATACTTGAACTGCCTCGTATTTGAAGTTTCTATGATTGCATCTACAATGTCCATTATTATTATCCAGTATTTTTGGTGTCAAGAAGAAAATTCTTGAATTTTGGATATATTTCCTCCTCCCCTATATTTAAATCTACCATAAAGACACATCTTGTGCTCTTCAGTAAAACTCAGGTTAAGGTGCACAAGTGGGCAAAAATGAAGGTATGTAAAATGCATTTCCATATTGAAGTACAGTTGAAAAATGATTAGTCCTCCTGTAAAATATTTATTCTTTTTCAAATATTTCCCAAATGATGTTTAACAGAGAAATGATTTGATCCCAGTGTATCCTATAATACTAGAATATTTCTTCTAGAGCAAGTTTTTATTTTAATTTGTTTTATTTTGGCTAGAATAAAAGCAGTTTTTAATATTTTAAAAAACATTTAAAGGTCGATATGATTAGCCCCCTTAAGCAATATTCTTGAAAATTATCTAGTAAAATATTATGTACTGTCATGGCAAAGATAAAAGAAATCGGTTATTAAAACTATTATGTTTAAAAAATGTGTTGAAAATAAATCTCTCTGTTAAACAGAAATTGGGGAAAAAATTGAATAATTCAGAAGGGCTAATAATTCTGACTTCAACTGTAAATATACTCGTGAACTGTATCAATGAATTCACTAAGTCATCATTTTATTAATTTTTACATTAGTTCCATAAAAATGAAATTTATTGAAAATGTTTCTGCAGATTATGGAAAATTAAAAAAAAATTGTCATTTTGAAACTGTTCATTGAATGTTATTCAGGAAACCCAAAATGGCTCTTCGGTAGCATATCTCTGAAAACCCCCAGTATTCACTAAAGCTGTCAAGATTGTCAGTAAGTATTGACAAATTCAGGTCTGTTCTTCAAGCTAAATTATTTATACGACTTCATTCTTTGAATATGCCACATTAGCTAAATGGACCACTTTGTAATATTTCTAAGATATTTTTGGCAATTTTATGTCCTCACTCAGTTTTAATGGGGAAGCAGGATATTTTTCAAAAACTCACCTTTTATGTTCCATATAAAAAGTTAAAATATCGTTGAAGCAACGCAAAGATAGTAATAATAATCAAAATTTCAAGTAGGTGAACTGTCTATTTAAGGACAAGATGTTTTACTCTTAAGTTGACCTTGGAAACCAACTTTATCTAGTCGCAACTTCATTTGTCCTCTTTGCTTTGCTGCTTTGTTAGGACACAAATTAAGGTCTTAGGCAGAGAGCGGTTTAAGTACAGCAGAGGACAACAAATGTATCTTGAGCTGTAAGGATCAAGGACCACTATCAGTCAGATCTCAACAAGTCATGAAAGGTGGAGAAAAAACTGCTTGACCATGAACCAGTTAAAAGAGTGTAATAGAATGTCTGCCATAATACAGTGTGAAAAGCTCTAACAAGTGAATGTGGTGGTTAGAAGTTTGGTAGTGATGAGATTTACATGCATCAAAAAAGATTCGTAGTTTAAAACATTGATATTGTCATTTTATGAGCAGATGGATGAATGTTTATATTGTTTTAAGCAAACGGGATGCTGCATTTCTTTTGTAATTAAATATCTTAAACACATTTAGGACTTTATAAGATTTCCAAAAGAAAGTCAGGCAATAATAAAACTGGTTGACTTGTTAGTCAACAATGATTGAACAACCAATCACTAAATTGAACAACCAATCACTAATGGGATATAGGAAATTCCAAAGGCATCATATAAGGACTGCTCACACCAATAGCAATACCTTTAAAGATAATCATAATGATGCATCCACAACAGTAGGCAATATCATTCTGTTTACAGTAAGTGCTTTCTGTAGTTTTGTTGTCTGTTGTCTGCCTTAATGCTCAGTCTCTTTGAATCTGATTCCAATGATATTGTTTCTTTGTTTTGTTTTTGTTAACGTTGTGTAAATCAATATAAGGATTATCTGTAAACAAGCCTTTAAGCCCTGCTCACACTGTGCGATTCCAGACAGGTTTTGGTCATCTTAGACAGATTTTTAAAACTAACATATTCCTACAATCCTAGTCTAAAATCTTGGGTTTTTGATCGTTGGCTTGACATGTTCACAGACAGCTGATCATTGGCTGTTCAGATCCAATTTTCTATTTGACGAAGTTCTGGCAGTTTCAAAAGGTTTCAGACACTTTCCTTCATTGTACTATGATAAGCGTCAAACCAAGAACTAATAAGAGAGCCGAATCTAATGACGCAATCAGCGCAACCACTTCCAACCACTGCAGGGAAATGCCAAAACAGTTTTTTTTCAAGGTATGTTGTGAACAAAATTACCACTACAGATTGTTTATGTTTGCTTTGAGGTATCATTTCAGAATGCGGGTTGGATGACTTGAGACTCCGGATGAGTTTTCTTGCTTGTCTGACAGGTCTGACAAGCTACAATCGTTTAGAATGATTAAAAATCACACAGCGTGAGCCGGGCTTTAGTCAGTGATTCAAGTTTTGTTTTTTGATTCAAGTAACTGGTGATATTTTTAAAAGCGATACACTGATACTTTCAATATGATCACTCCATATGCTTACCATATGAAAAAACACCCCACCACAAAGCTAGCAACAACAATAAGCAGCAACATTATGACCTGATCTCAGTCGGTGGAAGAAATAAAAACTCTCTTTACCATCTCCTGTTCTTTCTCACATTGACAAAAGTCCTTAGTGCTATCAAGGGGCTGCCTAATAGACTGTGAATCCATTAGTGCTCTGGATTATCAGGCTTAATTAAAGTGATAGCGCCTTTGTTTGAAGTTTGCACCTTTTTGCATTACCGCTCCTCAAAGTGTTCTTATTAATCAGCGGGGCTGCCGCACTCTTCATGCTAAGTGCTAACCGATCCATTGCTCAGTCCATAGCATAGATAGCGGCTGGCAGATGAGCATAGCTGATGATGGCTGTGCGGAACAGCTACTTGTGTTTGATGAGTGATTTCATGTCAGCCTAATGTATCCATCATGAGTCTAAAACAAATAAAAGGCCAGTTCTCAACCTCGAGCGTTCTGTGCATTTTGTATGACTTGATTATCTGACTCATACCATTCAGTTTATGGAGATCTCTGCTAAAAAGCTCCTATCAGATGATCTGAATCTGGTGTGTAGACTCTTTAGTCTTTTTCATTTGATTTTTTTGTAAGCATTTTGACTCTGTTAATGCAAACAACATTTTAATGAAGTTTTAATATTTCATCCACATTCGCTATTATACATCTATTATATTCTAGGTACAAAAAGAGTAAAAACTCAGGAGCTTAAGGACAAAAATGTCCATGAAAACCATTAAAATGACAATATTTCATCCCAGTGCTATTTAAGCCAAAAGTCAAACATATGTTGTTAACAGGGTTTCAATTTTTTTGGGGCAAAGAATCAAAATTGCAACTATACATTTTTTTTTTACTCTGCATTATATCCTGGCACTTTTTTCAGGTCTGGCTTGTCGAGCAAATAAACGCTTTTTTCAGTTTTGTGCTTTTAAGGACTGTAGACCAAACAGATGAAAATTATGTAAATATAATGAAGTAGGTGTGTTCTTGGTTTGGACATCAGAATTTGTTTTGTGTTTATATACAGAGAAATTTGCATGTGAATAGTTGTTTGTGTCACTGTACAAAAAGAATAACGCATCACAATTACTGTTGACTGTTGTTTCTGATTATCCAAGACTGTCATAAAAAATAGATTTTATCATTTTATCATGGAAAAAAAACATGGCATTATGTAATCAAACTACAATTTAAGTGGTTAAAATTATTTAAATGAATTAATTTATGCTAGTGCTGATAAAGAAATCTGTCCATCAAAGTGTAACATATTAGTATAATATATTTTTTTAATGATGTTTTGAATCCTTCATGTGGACCCACATGTAAGTTTTATATTGACACACAAGGGATAAAAAGGGAAGACATACCCATATCCCAGTATTGGACTTGAGACCCATGTCAGTAAAAAGATTAAGCCAGGTTTAATAAGTCTCTCTGAAAATGTGTATAAATGACCAATGTATTTTGTTGTTCATGTTGTTGCAATGAAATAGTCTCAAAAAGATGTAATTTTCAGCACAATTATACATTTACATTAGCTAAGACGGTATATCTGAATTATAGATATTAGCTTATATGGTCATCTCCCCAGCACTGGTCTTTCTATGCGAGTCTTTCTAGTTGCTTGGCAACTGATTATGATTGCCTGTGAAGTACTTATCTGAGTGCCATTATGATGACGAGAGCCATGTGTGGTGGGGTCACGCACACACACACACACACACACACACACACACACACACACACACACACTGGGATGAGAGCTGCACACAGCCTATTGTTGAGCAGCTGTTCTGGAGATTATTCAAAGAGCTTTCATTAACATGAGATACATGACAGTGTGCATGTGTACGTGTGCGCGTGTGTCTGTTTGTGAAGCTTCATAGTGTCTCATTCACCTCTTTTTTTTTAACAGTGCCGCAAATCCCTCTTTGGTGTTTCAGCCAATCAGCTTGTAGTGGTATATAATGATATAGCTTTGACAAAGTAGTCATGAAATGTTTCTAGGGTAAGGCGAAGCTTTGCCCTTGCGTTTAATGGCATTATTGAGATATAATGCTCACGCTCTTCAATATGGAAACAAGAGGGAGAGTTAACAAAGAAACTTGTTAATTGCTTTCAGTAATGAAGTAAACAGTGCATACTGCAGTAATTGAAATGACTAAAAATATGTAGTGTTTGTCTCAGTGTCACTGTGTTTTACTGGGAGGTTACATCGTTTTCATGGGTGTTCAAGCAGGGTTTGGAAAACACAATTATCTCTTCAGGAGAACAGAGCACAAACACAGTCATGTAGTGTGTTTTTTATTACTCTGTACATCCATTTGGTGAAAAAGCCCTTACAACAAGGTATATGCAAGTCAGTCATGTTGAACCCTTAAGTATCTGATTTATTAAAGCATTTAGCACATTTTGTTTGTGTTAACCGATATAGATGTAAAAAGTGAAATACCCTTTGACATTTTTTGGGTCAGCGATGTGATGCTCGTTTTGTTGTTTTTGCTTCATATATATGTATGCATGTGTATATGTATACAGTGCATTTAATACACGTCTTATGAGCCTGGCCTGATATAATATATAATGAAGAAAATCCATTGATAAAAACAGCTTTTTTATTCTCTTTATACAAACAAACAAACAAACAAACAAACAAACAAACAAACAGAAAATGTAAGTGTTTCTTGAGCACTAAAGTAGCATATTAAAATTATTTCTGAAGGTTTATGACATACAACTAAAGGATAAAATATATTTAAAAACAAGGTGACAGTGTAGTATAGGGATTATCACTATTGACTTGTGGCTTATTACCTGTCTATTATTAAGACATTGGCCATTTGTTAGTATTATTTATTTCCCAATACCTAAACCTAACTACTTTGAAAACTTTTGATAAGCAGCAATTAAGGATTTTTGTTTGACCGAAAAATAATAGTTAATGGTTTGTTAATAGCGAGAATTTTACATTAAAATAAAATGTTACCAAAAACAAACCTAAATGTAGCAATATTTCACAATATTACTGTAACAAACTTAGTTATTGTGACTGAATATATTGATTTTAACAGTAACACATCTTCATAATCTCTGCTTTTAAAGAACTGAAATAAACATCTCTTTCAATAAGCAATATTACTCTTTAACCAGATGTGACTTTAATTGTACTTTAACCTCACATGAAACAACTGGAAGCAGTTCAGTGATTTCCGATGCTCACTAAAGCTTGGCTTGCGTATTGTTTGGCAATTGTTTCACCTCATGCTGTGTGAGGGAGTCCAGTTCACCTTATCATGGGCAAAATATCGAAATTATAAAGTCAATTTAGAGGTGTACCGCCCGCTAAGCCTGTCATGTTATTTTAATGATCTGCTGTAGCACCTCAAAGCCCAACAGAACTTGCGCTGTCTCCAGCCGAGTGCACTTTGCCAAGGGTTAGTTAGTGGGCATGTCGGCAGTGAGGAAGAGAGCTGTAAAATACTCACTAATAAAGTGTGAACATACAGCTATTAAGGTGACAATGAGAATCTTAGCAGTCCTAAAAGAGAGCTGTAATTAGATACAGTGTGCAGTCTTATCTTATAGTGTCGCTCACCCAGATGATTCTCCACAGGATTAAGCACATGTAAATGTACAGTATGTGAGTGAGAACTTAATGTCGATCTTTAAATTGAGACCTACAGATCCTAATGTGATCTTCACATCTCAGCGATTAAGGTTTTGTTTTTTAATGAATGAGCTACTCCTTTTTTGGCCCATTTCCAGTATAACAATGATATGTTTACATAACAACAGTGTACTAAAAATTGAAAAGTTTTTCCTTTATGTTTTAAAACTTTGTTTACAGGCGATAACGGATCTGTAAAAATGCTGTATTATGTCAGTTTGTAAAGAAACACTATACTCCTGTGCACATACGGCCCTGTGCACATGAAGTCAATGCACATTTTTGTTGTATACATCAAGACAGTAACAGTATTATTTTTAAAAATGTTCATTTTGAAAAAACATTTTCAAGTGCTTGTGTTTCAGGCCCCCAAAACGCAGTTGTTGTGCATAAATGAATGGCCAAAATGCATAAAAAGTGTTCCCTTCAGACAGTGTTGGCGTTCTGTAAGCAACCAGAGGAGATATTTTACCTGATATTTTTACCTTTTACCTTTTTTTTTTGTCAATGATTCACCCACCCCCATGTTGTTAAATCCTCTATGATTCTCATCTGAACACAATGTTTTAGTACTGGGCTCTAAAATATAGGCTTTAATTGTATTGACAAAAGAACACTTTGACAGCATGCTCAGTAGTGGCCAAAAGTGATGTGCTGTGGGGACATAATAAAAAAAAAAACCCTATAAGATTAATTAAACCGTTAACATACAAGAAACATGTTTTTTGGTTAAAGGAAACCACTAAACTTGAACATACTGACAAAATATTTGGCACATTTTATCATAGAGTAAGCAAAAATATATGTCGGCCCCAATAGCCTAGTGGTTAGTACATTGACACCTAGCACTGATGTGCTCAAGGTGACCAGAGTTAGATTCCTGGCTTCTTTCGCTGATCCTTCCCCTCTCTTTCTGCTCCCCATGCAAGATTTTTTTTTTAATTGACTACAAAACAAACCACTGTTGTCCAATGACTTGCCGAACTAAAAAAGTAAATCAGGTTTAGACAGCCAGGGCTCACTGGAAATATACACTTTTGCGAAATGTAAAATACAGGTAGGTTTCATTGCACGTTTCAAAAAAGAAGTCCAATAGAGGGCAAATCTGAAATACATTATTTGAGGTACGTTTTGTTTTACGTTTCAGATACAGATACACATCTTCTCGTACACATCCACAAGAAGGCCCGCGTGTGTGTCTGTGTGTGTGTGTGTGTGTATATGGGGTGTATAAATAGAGGAGCAATGCTCCAGTAGTATTGATCAGTGGTTGTTACAGCACAGCCAGCAGCTTCTAACCTGCAGACGACACACGGCTCAGGCAGACTGATTGACTGATGGTGGATATGGTTCATGCTGTCTAGCCTCTTTGACAGATTCTCTCTGAAATCGTGTGTTTTTTGGATTTCTTAGACAAACCCATGTACTTTACAGCTATGTATGTAATATGATACATTTTCATTTTTCAGTTGTAATAATTCATATATACAGCTATGAAAAAATAAAGAATTAAACATTTTTTTCTAGATTTTTTTATGATAATAGTTATGTTTATTTAAAATGGATAATTTTTGTTTTATTCTGTAAACTCATGCCATTTTTTCCAAATTTAAATAAAAGAGTATTGTCACTTGTTGACTAACTGAAATCAGTTATTAATATGCTGCATCACATCATTGTGTAAACACATTTCCTTGAGGATTTGTTGATGGATATAACAGCATTAATTAGAGAACAATTTGATTCCCTGCTGAATAAAGGTATTATTATTATAATTTTTTTTATCGGTCCAAGACTTTTAACAGCATACAATCTTATTTTGTATGTACAACCTTATTTAGTTTTACAGCGGGTTATGACCATTAAACTGAAGGCACACTTTTGTTGGTTTGCACTAAGTGGGTTTAAAATAAAAGTAAACCTGTTGTTAGTACTTGCTCTTTAAAAAACCCACAGATGCTTTAGGTTATGGAGCTTTTATAGTTGCTGTCATTCTTCCTCACATCGGTGCACATCATGTATGCCTAAAAGGGACATTTCACCCCCCAAAAAAGGAAAATTCTGTCAATCATTCACACAGTTTGACTCCATCTTTCTTTTGTAGAAAAAAAGTAATACATTTTGAAAAGTGTTTTTTTGTTTTTGTCTGCACATTGGACGTTTTGTTACCAGCATTCTTCAGAATTTCTTCTTTAGTGTTCCAGTATTACACTTGAATGCAATAATCGCGAGTAAAAAAATAAAATAAAATAAAATAAATACAACAGAACAGATTTATAGTCTTTTTAAAGTCTTCAACCATCTTAAAGACATGTTTTGGAAAGCAAAACGCACTACTAAATGATATTTCTGAGTACAAAGCGATCTCCCTCCTGGCACGATCATACAGTTTCTCACAGCAAACTGCACTGCCAAAGTTACAACAGTGTTAAGTTCATTACATTTCACCCAACCACTCTGAATTTACTTATGGTGAAACTAATCAAATAAAATCAAGTTTAAACTCCTTTAGAAGTGCCAAAAATGAATCTTTAGCTAGTCAATTAGTCAACTTGATGAAAACAATAATGATGAATTAATGGTTCCAGTGAAGATCTTACATAGCGTCACGTCTACATAACATTTATAGCATATCTGCCAAAATTGCTGAGTGCCTTTTCATTAAGGTCCAACATTTGACTCATGCTTTACACAGAATGTCTTGTAAAATAGGAAGGAAACAAACCACACTGCTCTACTGACTTTGGCACAGTGTGAACCGCCACTTGCTTATTTATCATCTTCAAAACTGATTACAAGACAAAGGTCTGTGCGTCACTGGTGTCTGTTCTCCTACTGGCATGGATTTCGTAGCCTAATATAGTTAGACATCACCGTATATGTGCTGCTGTTGTCATTGTCATCTGTGTTGTTGATGATGCCCACATCTTCAGCCCTCAGTCCTCGCTGCAATTTGTGCTTGTTTTGAAGTGAAGTGTCACATAAACCGCCCTGATTTTGCATCAAGTTGATATTTTGTGTTGGTGATGAAATGTATGATGCATCTCGTACATCCCAGCATTTGCTTGTATTAGCCCAAATGTTCCTGTATGATACCCACTTTTTTTTTCTTTTTTGAAAATGAAGTTTTTATTGGTTTCCACTTAATATAACATACAGTACTATACAAAAATACAAAATGCATACAAATTCTTCACAGTTTATAATAATATACTGTTAAGAAAATTAGAAAAAATTATTAGGAAAACAGTAACAAATGCATAAATATAATACTACAGAGCACAACCGGGTAGACACATTCATAGTTTAAGAGAAGAAATGAAATTCTTTATGATCGCCATTCATTTTGGCTAACATTTTTTCATATGACACATTCTCAATCATGAAGGTAAGTGTAGGGCATTGAATGTCTTTCCAAAACCTCTGAAACCCACTTTTTAAAGTGCATGTGCAGCTCCTTGTTAATAGTGTCATCTACTTTTTTTTTTAGCTAAACAAATTTGCTTGTTATATGTTTTGATATTGCAAACGATGATCACCTTGATAACTGATTAATGTAACAATCATAAAGTTGATTATTTTACTGGTTAATCTATATGGTTGAATTGATTATTCAGCTTTTTTGTAATTAGCTAAAGTCTAAGGTAACCACTTAGGTTTTTTTTTTTAAATATCAGACAATTACATAACTATTGCAAATGTGTCCTTATTATACAATTAGAAATATTATACAATTTTCAATGTGGATGTTAGCTGATTTCTGTAATGTGTGAGACTTGCTGGTATAGATAAAATGTGTCTAATCAGGTCTACACATTGGGTTGTACACTAATAATAAGATAACAACAACAACAACAAAAATAATTATATACAGTTTACTGTTGATAATGTTGGATAATCATTCTTGTCTTATTGCAAGCTAGTAATTAATAGTTATAAATACTTATTTGTAGCCCAGGTAGTTTTGCCATTGCACATTCTTCTACAACCTCAGTTCCATTAAAATCATTCAAGATGATTTGTAAATTCTACTTAACTTTTATAGTTATATTGTCATTTTATACTGATTTTTATACACTACACTTTATAGTGAACTGATTATACATGAGCGTTTTATGTTTGGGTATAAAATGAGCATTTCAGTCTTCATAAGCAAATCTGACTGTGTCAAAAGCCATGAGAAGAGTGTCAAACACATCAAAAGTCACATTTCACAATGCAAATCAAAGTTGTCCAGATGCCAGATTTTAATTAAAACGTATTTATTGATAATTAAGGCTTACATGATGATTCAATTAAGTCAATATTTAGGTTTAGTATGTTTACTTGGAGTTTACTTACTCTCCCTTATGTTGGTTCACACCCCTGAGACCTTTGTTCATCTTCAGAATACAACTGAAGATATTTAAATCTGAAAGCTCTCTCATCCTCCATAGCAAGGGTCAGTATGGCCGTGCATTCACTTGCTCTATGTGTGTCGCTGTCTGTCCTCTGCTGACTTATTACCTCGAATTTTCCTGTGCTTTGTTTCAAACAAAGAAAGTTGTCCACGCAGGGATCTGGGATACACATAAGTGCTTGTAAACGTGCCCTACACTGACACTGAGGAGAAGAAACTGTTGAATTAAGTTATTTATGTCTTACATGCACACAAATGCATTCTTGAAGCTAAATAATTTTCTGATTGAACCCCTAAAGGCATATGGTCTGTTTTGAGGATGTTTGTTTTTGGTATTTCTCTGGACTTTTAATTAGCTGGGACCCTTGCTACAGAGGATGAGGGATCTTTGGAATTTAATCTAAAATATCTTAATTTGTCTTCTGGCGACAAACGAATGTCTCAGGGGTTTGCAACAACATGAGGGTAGTTTTTATAATAGTAATGTGCATATACTCCAGAATGTTATGAAGAGTGATCAGATGAATTGCATAGTCCTTCTTTGCCATGATAATTAACTTAATCCTGGTAAAAACTTTCCACTGCATTTCATTGCTGTCATTAAAGGACCTGCTGAGATCATTTCAGTAATCGTCTTGTTAATTCAGGTGAGAATGTTGACGAGCACAAGGCTGGAGATTATTATGTCAGGCTAATTGGGTTAAAATGGCAGACTTGACATGTTAAAAGGAGGGTGATGCTTGAAATCATTGTTCTTCCATTGTTAACCATGGTGACCTGCAAAGAAACGCGTGCAGCCATTATTGCGTTGCATAAAAATGGCTTCACAGGCAAGGATATTGTGGTTATTAAGATTCCACCTAAATCAACAATTTATAGGATCATCAAGAACTTCAAGGAAAGAGGTTCAATTCTTGTTAAGAAGGCTTTAAGGCGTCCAAGAAAGTCCAGCAAGAGCCAGGATCGTCTCCTAAAGAGGATTCAGCTGCGGGATCGGAGTGCCACCAGTGCAGAGCTTGCTCAGGAATGGCAGCAGGCAGGTGTGAGCGCATCTGCACGCACAGTGAGGCGAAGACTTTTGGAAGATGGCCTGGTGTCAAGAAGGGTAGCAAAGAAGCCGCTTCTCTCAAAAAAAACATCAGGGACAGATTGATCTTCTGCAAAAAAGTATGGCGAATGGACTGCTGAGGACTGGGGCAAAGTCATATTCTCAGATGAAGCCCCTTTCCGATTGTTTGGGGTATCTGGAAAAAGGCTTGTCTGGAGAGGAAAAGGTGAGCGCTACCATCAGTCCTGTGTCATGCCAACAGTAAAGCATCCTGAGGCCATTAATGTGTGGGGTTGCTTCTCATCCAAGGGAGTGGTCTCACTTACAATTTTGCCCAAAAACACAGCCATGAATAAAGAATGGTACCAAAACACCCTCCAAGAGCAACTTCTTCCAACAATCCAACAACAGTTTTGTGAAGAACAATGCATTTTCCAGCACAATGGAGCACCGTGCCATAAGGCAAAAGTGATATCTAAGTGGCTCGGGGACCAAAACGTTGAAATTTTGGGTCCATAGCCTGGAAACTCCCCAGACTGAATCCCATTGAGAACTTGTGGTCAATCCTCAAGAGGTGGGTAGACAAACAAAAACCCACTAATTCTGACAAACTCCAAGAAGTGATTATGAAAGAATGGGTTGCTATAAGTCAGGATTTGGCTCAGAATTGCAGAGGTCCTGAAAAAGAAGGGCCAACACAGCGAATACTGACTCTTGGCATAAATGTCATGTAATTGTGGATAAAAGCCTTTGAAACGTATGAAGTGCTTGTAATTATATTTCAGTACATCACAGAAACAACTGAAACAAAGATCTAAAAGCAGTTTAGCAGCAAACTTTGTGAAAACTAATATTTGTGTCATTCTCAAAACTTTTGGCCACGACTGTACATACTAAAGCATAATTGTAATTGCTGTAATCCAGTATGTATTTTATATGCAATATAAAGCATGTCTCCCAATATGACAACAGGTTGATATCATTAGCTGCAGTAATTAAAGGGCTAAGGTTCTTTAGGATGTCAAAGCGGCACTGGGAGGAAGGAACAACGCTTTAGCGTTAAGAGCAGGGCATTGAGCCTGGTACGGCGTAGGCGAGAGGGGGTTGACAGTTAGAACAGATGATTCACTCCTTACAAGCTTTCAAAGCACTCGCTTGCTCTTTCTCTCTGCCCATCCATCTTTCTCCTTCCTATTTTTTCCCCCAACATACCTGCCTTTTTTCGACACACACAAGTGCTCGCTCCACCCTGACAACCAGCTTCAGCAACCAGTTGTTTAAAGGGAAGACAACATCCAAATTGATGTTCTTCTCGCCGCGCTAGCCTGTCATCTATAAAACACATACAGAGAGATGGCAGAAAATGACAGTCATGAAAGACCATCAAGCAAGGGGGTCTAGGCTGCTCTCTAAGAGGCAATAACATGGAGTTATTGTCAGAGGATTCCACCGATCAGAGCCAGACATCTCCCAAGGGGTTAATGACAAGGATCGGTGTGTTTTTGGCTTTGATGGCTCAGACATGCAGCAGATATATGTGCATCCATTTGTGCCAAACAAATGAATAGTGCTCAATCAGGAAAGAGCCTTGGGTGTCCGCTGCCATGCCAACCCACACTGTTACAGTGAGGCTGCTGTCATGGTGACCTCAAAAGCACACTTGCCTCTGCGTATCTTCATTGTGTAGCACTCATTACAGCTAGACAAGAGCGGAAGGAATCGGCACAATTAAACTGGGAAAAGGGGGAAAAGAAAACGTGAAAACAGATACTCTGTTTTGTAAGTGGTGTCCAATTGAATCTAATAATGTGGTAGAGGGTTGGCCGATGTCTACTGGTATCAGACAATGTCCACATTGTGATGGACCAGGAGTGGCTGAAATGACCAAAATTAGAGCTGATAATCACTCTTAATCAGCCCCAAAAATCCTGATCAGAGCACCCTGACTATTATATTGAGAATTATATGCATCACAATGCTGCTGTCACAATATTCCATTTACAAAACATGTATTATTCACTACAACAATTTGTTGCTGTTGAGTGCCAATGTCTGAGTATATTTTTTAAAGAAAGTTACTGTACTTTTAATCTATTAAACACGGTGTTGTCATAAGCCTGTCAATATATACAAATGTACCCAAATCAAGATGAAAAAAAAAGAAGTTACAAGGCTTTTGGCTGGAGATATGCATTTTATCCATCAAAAAAAGCTTAATCTGAGGCTAGTGTACTGGCTAGATAGCAAATGCACAGCAAATGTAAGACCAAGACACTTACTCCACTCCTCAAAGACATCAAATATTAGACTTTATCTACCTAGAGTAAACAAAATGCTGTGCAGAATCAAACAACCAATTCTTTTATTACCCTTTATTTACAAATTCAAACCAAGCAAAGATCCTACACTCTGCTCTTCATTGAAGACAAAGGAGGAGCAGAATTATGAGATTTGATGCTTGCATTATACAGATAAAAATTATTCTTATTATAATAACGACTGACAGTTTGAGGATCTAATAGAGAAAAATACATTTTCCTTATTAAATATTTGTAAAACCCACAGACACCAGGCTTAACAACAGTGCATAATGAAAATAATCATAAATAAAAAAGTACATTTTGAGAAATGCAGAGATACTAGATTCTGAGCATGTTTGTGTGTGTGTCCGTGATTCACAGCAAGCATGGAATTGAATCTAATTTCCATGCATCGGTCTGGAATGTGTGTATGCGGTGGTATGCTTTTAAAAGGCGAGATGATTCGCTAACAGCGTGTTTTGGTGCAGTGTACATCTCGTGTGGGCGTTCGGAGGTGAGCTCTAAACAATGGTGGAGTCATCTCTATTTTCTCCAAACCAGAGAAGCGAGCTTGAAACATTCGCTCCAATCAAATGCTCTTTAAAGCCTCTGCCTGTAAAAAGGCACATTTGGAGTTGTGAATAAATGGGACATGGGTAGTCGACTTGATTGGGAACAAGGTGAATGATTAGTGTTCAATCTCTTAACCTGTAGCCTTATAATCATCATATGTTTTCCCGGTCTGTTAGTATCCCGATATCTTGGATGGATACGTTTTTTAATGCCGCAGTTGCTTTCTCAATGTTAGTCACTGCTGTTCGATGTCTCTATTTAGACGTTGGATTTTTTCCATCATTCCTTCACTTCCTTTTCAGCTATGTGCCATACTTTGCTCTCTGTAGATGCCTCTTCAGAAATCTCATCATTTGAAGCAGCTTCCTGGATCTTTGTGCATTTAAATGCACACAGGAATATCAGGCACATATATGCTCTCAGCTGCATGCTTGCAAAACCAGAAAAGCTTTTAAGAAGTGTGAAGGGAATTCAAGGTTGAGGTTCAGCTAAATTGAGCATTTGAGAGGTGACTGACTTTGAATGCGAATTGGCCACAATACACAGCAAGTAAAATTGGAAAGACTGGTAGAACAATTAAACAAAATGCAAACATATATTTTTATATTATATAATCTGATATAATATGTAAGGAATAACTGACATCAGGCAAAGTTTGTCTGATACCAATAACTTTTTATATTTGAAAGCAGATTACTGATACACTGTAAAACGCGATTAGTTGACTAATAAATATAAAGAGAGTGAACTCATTGTCCTATATTTATTAAGTAAACAATATATGTGCATAATTATAAAAGTGAAATTAAGTCAATGGGTTTACTGACTTAATATCAACTTGTTGCTTTTAAGGCAACGCATTTACTCACTTCATTTTAAAGTAACTAATTGCTTTTTTTCAGTGTATATAGGTCAATAATACACAAATTGATATACATTTTTCTGAACCTGATTACAAAACACACAAAAATATAGTGCTGATTTGATTTTAAAGTCCATTGATTTTATTCCAGTATCTTGATGCATTTCCTACTGAAACTGAATATTGAGTAAGGGCGGGGCTTCCTTTCTGCGCATCATTACCTCATAGCAAACTAACTGTAAAAGGGACGTAGCTAAAAACATTGTAGATAAGCCATCAAACTGACATCAACAGAGAAGGACCGCCACTCCAAACGTGGAACGCCAAATGTCAGACTTTTATTGAGGATTACCAAAACAAACTTTTTCTTTCAATGGACTAACTTGCATGGATTAATTGTTCACCTAAAGAATGACAATGTGCACTAGCAAAATAAACATTGATTGTAAATTTGGATTTGACACAGAATTGAAATCCTTAACTGCAGAAAACAAGGCGACTCCAAGATCACTATTTTCTCAAAATTATGTATAAATTGCAATACCGAAGTCTTCATTTTACCACGGATGAAAAATTGTCACACTGCTGACATGTTGTCTTCCTCTACTACAAACTCTGCTAAAGCATGCGTCTGCTGTGTGCGACGTGTCATGTCATGTGGAAGACACCAATCAACCCGTCATGGCCAGCAGCACACATCTGAAGTGTGGAAATAATCCATGACTTATCAGCCAATAATTAATTTCTATTTAAGCCGATACAATTAATGTCGATATCAATACATCATATATCATGCGTCATTAATTATTGGGAAATATTGCACTATTGAGTGGTTACACCTTCGATCTGCATTATTTTCTAATAATTCAATGGCCTGTCATCCTGTCAGTTATACTACTAATTGTAAAGACATTGTTTGTGTTTATTCATTTCAAGACATTTGTCAGGTTCTGTTCATAAAAAGCGCTTTTGTGCAAGACAGTTTCTTACTCATCTAATCTCAAGCTTCTGTTGCTTATTTTTAAGTACTTTAAAGGCCAATTCACACCACAACGACAGATGGCAACAAACACAGACAATCAACAGATTACAGCATGTCACTTTTTAGACATTGTACAACCAATTCAGCATGTTCAATCAGCGAAAACAAGCTCCAACAGACACCGACATGGGTAACACACTGACAAAAGCAGACAAGGTATCTGTTGCCATCTGTCTGTCTGTTGGTGTGCTGTGAATTATGTTTAGTAATTCTGTTACCTTGCAAATAATTACATATTTATGTATGAAGCATACATTTTCAAATACCAATAAATAGAAAACATGAAGAAGCTCAAATGCATGTTACACATGATAACTCTTACGGTCTACTTACTTCAGTTCATTGAGCTTCAATGTTTTACAATATTTGATGCTTTGATATTCTTTTAATGAATCTCTCAAAATGTTTCTCATAAATAGAGTAATCATATATAATTACAATTCTTTATATTATAAATACACATTAGTAAATGTAAACAGACGGTGTGCTCACAACACAATTCTGAATATGACACTAAACTAAAACAAAAATAAATCAAAATACCAGAGAAAAGAACCAATATTCTTTGCACCTATGAATGTCAATGCGAATGCAAAGTTTAAATACAAGTTCTTTGCAACCGACAGAGTGGTTTTTATTTGTGATCTCGTTGTTTGTGGTGTGATAAAGCCCAAATAGCTTAGTTGCGAGTACCCTTTGTAAATTGTGTAGGTTTGAATTGCCATTACATGCAGGCCTTCTCTGCAGTGTTGCTGCAACTCAGCCCAGCAGGGATCAATAGGGAATGAGGCTAGTGAGCCATTTCCCCAGCGGTCTACACGGGTCAGTCAATATGTTGCTCTCTTCTTTTGACATTGAATTGATTGCGAGGCTGCTGTTCGTAAAAACTGTTTAGGAGCAGTCAAAAAGAGAGAGAGAGAGGGGGAAAAAAGAAAAGGAAAAAAAACGAAAAGCATTTAATGCTGGTTTTTAGCCTGTAAGGTTTGTCCCATGAGCAATGAAAACGCTCTTTCTAAAGTGCTTTCTAATAGCTGAATGAAAAGCTTCAGGTATGAGGAATGTTGTCTGTAATTTGAATATGTGGGCAGGGCTTTTAGATGCATTATATGTCTGGCATCGGCAGACAAGAGATTCATGTAAGCTAAGCATCATCAAGCACACACCACCCACCCACTCAATACTGTCTCAAAACATCATTTTTATTCCGTCACAGTTCCCAGAATGCGGCTTCTATGGGATGTATGACAAGATTCTTCTTTTCCGTCACGATCCAAACTCTGAGAACATCCTGCAGTTGGTGAGGTCTGCGGCTGAAATTATGGAGGGGGACCTGGTTGAAGTCGTTCTGTCAGGTAAGTTTCATATTCCATAATTCTGACTCAGTTGTGTCCCTAAGCGCAGACGTACATCCGCAGTCTTCCCACACAGGGTTTTATAGATCAGTGAGACAAGACACAGTGACTTTGTTGCGAAGCCCGACAAAGTTTTTCGCAATCTGCCACACATCCGAGTGTGATTCCTGTGCCATTTATGACCGTTTTTTTTTTTCATCTTGTCTCTTAGTCCTTTCATTTCCCACTCCGGAAAAGTTGATGTGCATCCAAGTTTTGATGCCGCACCCGGTGTGAAAACCGGAGTTGCTTTGCTGAGGAAGCGATGGAGGTATCGCATTTGACACTGCTAAAGTGTTTCTCCAAACACTTGGCAGGCCTTCCCCTCCCTTCCTCCGTCTCTCCTCCGTGTGCAATGTCAGGTAATTGAGTGAAGTCTGTTCTGACGAGATAAAGCGAGGACTGACACCTCCTCTACCCCCCAGCCTCTCTGCCGGCTCTGGTGTGTCTCTCTGTACATGTGCGCGTCTGTGACAAGACGAATCAGGTGATTAACACACCCAGATGCACACATTCTCATAGACGAGCCTTTGGGAGCCCGGAGTAACACTTCTCGACGACACACTTGACAGCTGCTTTCACTGTAAAGTAACACAGAGGAGTTTTACAACTGTCACAAAAGTCAGGTCAACCGTTATTAATTATGATGCCCCCCTGAGGGACTTGTGCGATTGTCACGTCACTGTTCTTGGAGGATATCGTTTCTACTGATGTAAATCAGTCCAGCTTTGAGTTTCCATTCACTAATCAAGTAAACGTAACATTTTACAGCACTCAAATTAATTCTTTGATAGCATGGAAAGAAAACTTGATGTTGCTAACCATATGGTTTTCTAAACACAAGTTGTGTGCTTTGTAATTGGCCTGAATCTGAGAAAAAAGGCACAACGAGCAGGCCAATAAATGTTGATCTCTCGGATTATCACTTTGACAATATCTCCTACAGTATTTAAAAAGAGCAGCACTTCACGAAAATATGACCTACGCTTTCTGTTGGGTCTCTCTCTCTTCCCAGTCTGCTGCGGTCCTTAAAGTCTGTTAGAAGTCTATTTTCTGCTGGATACATTTAGAGTAACTATGGGTTGGCTCCAGTGAAGCGCACTGACAGGATGTTTGGCTGTGCCTGGATCAACATAATTGCAACAGAGCAAGTGCATGAAAATACAAGCGCCATGCAGAACATGCAGGATTATATCCCATACGTATTGATTAAGACGTTTGCATCAGCTTAAGCGTGACAAAGTGAAATGGCCATGACTGCCAAAGGTGATTTGAAATTTTACTGGGGTCTATATTTAATTTTAACAGCCATTAATTTGAATGAGACAAATTATTACTATTATTATTATTATTAATCAGTAAGGAAATAACACTATAATATTATTGAACTGTCAAGTATTTTTTAAATAAGAATTTAAATTAATAGTAATTCATTCATTCATTTTCCTTTGGCTTAGTCCCTTATTTATCTGGGGTCGCCACAGCGGAATGAACCACCAACTATTCCAGTATATGTTTTATGCAGTGGATGCCCTTTCAGCCACAACCCAGTACTGGAAAAATCCCATACACTCTCACATTCACACACACACACGCACACACGCACACACACACACACAC
>CAIGQW010053273.1:7873103-7908538 GCA_903798125.1 Danio choprae
ATATATCAACCTTAACAACAAAATAGAAGCCTGTTATATATATATATATATATATATCTATATCTACACTATATATATATCTACACATATATCAGTTTTTCCCCTGTTTTCTGCTTTTGAGGATTGCAGGTCAAATCAATTAAAATGATGCAATTATATAATAATAATCTGGGTGTGTTGCTACTGATATATTCTTTATGTATATATTGAGAAATGTTTATATATGAGCTTTTTCTTACATGAATAACTGTCTCCAAATGAATGTTTTTTTTTCTCATAGACTCATCTAAGACTTTATTAATGCATAAAGAAGAAAATTCTGCAATGTACATAATATATAGAAAACAATAGATTTAAATGTTTAGAAAACAACAGGGTCCTTATGTAACATTATGTGCTACGATAATACTTTAAAGAGTTACAGTTAGTTCTTCAAGACGGATGCTGTTAAAGAAATCTATATCAGTAAAAGTGTAGAAAAACATGGTACTTTTATGATGTCTTTTTGATAGACATTTTGTCCCATGTGGACCTATGTGTAACTTTTTTAAATTGGCAGGCAGGGGTTAAAGCAAAATATCCTGCTGCCATGCAGCTTTTTGTCATTTTTTGTTTTTTTAAACACTCAAAAATGAATCTTCAATTAATTAGCACTTGACCACAGGCCCCTCTAAAGGGACCAGCATCTCTAGCCCATTAACCCTGACAGACACACGGTCTGCCCATCTGATTAGAATTAGGCAAGGCCAGAGAGCCTGCTGCCCAGGCCTTGTGGCACTTCTGTGGAGATGGGCAAAGCGTGCCAGACTGGCCATTGATAGATTGGATTTGGCCCACCCTCTCATCCATCTGCACCCCAAAGATACACATGCCTTGTGGGAGCTCGAAAGAGGACGGTCCGTAAAATAAAGATAGAACTCCCTCTGCAACATTTGTTTGCCTTTTTAATCATGACATGTTTACTCAGTGCTGCTGGGATTAAGAGCGAAGCAAATTCCCTCATGAAGTCGAAAGTCCAAATAATGCAAACAAAACCGTGCTTATTTATGTGAGTTGTTATGGGAAAACAGGTTTAATTATGATTTTAAGTTGTGAATTGGAAATTAAGCACTCGGGATGATCTATGACTCACTTCACTTGAACAGCCACAATTATGCACAAATAACAGATGTCTGAGAGTTTAAGGTTGTCAAAACTTGACGTCTCTCATCAGGTATTGCGCGTGCTTTAATGAATTTGCCAGGATTTACGTTGATGTTATTTTTTTATTTTTTTTAGCAGATGCAGATTTACCAAACAACTTCAAATAAAGTGCACAAATCATGTTAATTGCAAGTATCAGGACGGTTAGAGACGAATAATAAAAAAAGATCAGAGCTGAGGTAATTTGATCAGTTTTAATTTTGTAATTGTGATGGGTAATTGTGGTTGTTACAGTGAAGTGAGTCATAGATCAGCAGATTTATGCAGTTAATGAGAATGCCTGAAACTACCATGTATTTAGAGACAAAAGACTTCTCCATTTCGTTTGGTTGAATGTCAAACAGCTATATAAAATATTTCAAATGATAGAATTTTGGGTTATACACCCTGGTGCTGTTGTGGGGTGAAGTAACGTTACTTCAATTTGTCTCAAAATTTCTCTCTTGAGTCCTTTTTCAGCAGTATTTACACAAATAATTTTTCCTCGTAATTGTATTTTTTAATATAATATTATACTGATATTTTGCTCTTGGGCAAGACACAGGGTCATTCCTATTATTCAGTAAAGTTTAAACTGTATGTTTTAAAAAATGATAATGCTTGTGTTATAATTTAAGGGCAGATTTCTGTGAAAGTGTACAGCCCAGAAACACACTGTGGTCAAGCTCAGACACTTTATTAATTATAGCTGGACTATTTGCTTATTAGCTGGGTGCTTTAAAGGGTGAAAATAAAAAAGCTAAAATTAGAGTTTCCTTAAATGAGGGTGTCAACCTAATTTAATCTGAAGATTTTTTTTTTTACAAAACATTTTAACCATTGTTTGACTCTTTCAAATCTAATATATTTTTAAGCTTTAGTTAAATTTTTGGTCACGTTGTATTTTAAGGTACAATTCTCCTATTAATGAACCATTAGACTTTTAACTCAATAAACTAATTTGCGCTTATTAAAAGTAATTAAGGTGGTAGTTAAGTTTAGTTATTGGGTATTTGGAAATTATTTTATGCAGAAAATGTACATTATAAGTACTAATAAAGCCAATATCTTAATAATAGGCAGGTAATAAGCCACATGTTAATGAGAATTGGTACTTAACTAAAGTGTTACCTATGTTTTTGTTATTCATTCATTCATTCATTTTAATTTCGGCTTAGTCCCTTTATCAATCTGGGGCCGCCACAGCAGAATGAACCACCAACTTATCCAGCATATGTTTTACGCAGCGGATGCCCTTCCAGCTGCAACCCATCTCTGGGAAACATCCATACACACCCATTCACACTCATACACTACGGACAATTTAGTCTACCCAATTCACCTATACCGCATGTCTTTGGACTTGTGGGGGAAACCGGAGCACCCGGAGGAAACCCACGCCAACACAGGGAGAACATGCAAACTCCACACAGAAACGCCAACTGACCCAGCCGAGGCTCGAACCAGCGACCTTCTTGCTGTGAGGCGAACGTGCTACCCACTGCGCCACTGTGAGGCCCTGTTTTTGTTATATTTTGTTTCATTTGGTAAAGAATTTTTAAAAGATATTTTATAATTTAATTTTTATTTAATGATAATATTCCTGAATAGAATAGAATAGAATGTTTTAAAGTGAGAAACAGCAACTGATGCAACAAAACACTAAACCAATCAATCAAATCCATTGCTAGTTTTCTGAAGTGCTAATGTCATTTCCTGGAGGACGATGTCATTAAAGAACTGGCCTATTTAAAGGGGTACTACAAGATACTAATAGGGTTGAAAGTGAAATTAGGCACAGAGCCTGAGGTATGACCTAAATAGTGAAATATATTTAATATATTTTATAATATAATTATATAATTTATTTTTTTTACCAAAAATATCATAGTATGCCAGTTAATTCATGTATTTCCTATAAGAATTGTTATAAGATGTTTTGCATACAAGGCATAGAATTAATAGTGATTGTGTGCATGTTTCAAAATATTATTTGCTAATAATTATAAAGTATTATTTCCCAACTAGAATTTGACTTAGAAATTTTTTCTGCATTCTATTTTTTATTCTTATGGTTATAACATTAATTGGGGAGACAGGAAAACGTGTTAAATGACTGTCAGATACAAGATTAATAAGATTTATTTAAAACATTTAGGGAATAAATAAACTGACATTTTTTCATATAGAAATTTGAAACATGACAGCACCACCACACCAAAACTATCAAATTATTCATTATGATTGTGATTTTAATATATAATCCAGTGCAGTACATCATATTACATCGGAAAGTTGCTTCACGAAGAAAGCTATTGATGTTGGTCTACTGGAAGTTACTTTGGATCAAAATACAGAATGAAGTTCACATTTGTGTGTTGTCTGAAACCCTCAGCGTCAGCTACGGTGGAGGACTTTCAGATCCGACCTCACGCTCTGTTCGTCCACTCATATCGAGCTCCAGCATTCTGCGATCACTGTGGAGAGATGCTGTGGGGTTTAGTGAGGCAGGGGCTTAAGTGTGAAGGTAAATACTGTACTCTCCATTAAACTTCCATTAGCTCTAGTGAGATTCAATAACAGATTGTCTTTGTGTCAGGCTGCGGGCTGAACTACCACAAACGCTGTGCCTTTAAAATCCCCAACAACTGCAGTGGCATCCGAAAACGAAGACTCTCCAACGTGTCCCTCACGGGCCTGACCAACACTCGCTCTGTGTCTGCTGAACCATCCCCCAGCACCTCTGATGAAGCACTGCTGGTGAGTTTGACAAAATCCAGCCTTCCCTTCCCTCAGTCACAATATACAATATTCAAATATGAGTGATCAGAAAATACATATCTTTTGTATTGTCCAAAAATCTTCTTAAGAATGTTTCTATCTTTTTTCCTCCCATGAGATTGTTCTTAAAGGGATAGTTCACCCAAACCTGAAAATTGTGTCATCATTTACTCATCCTCAGACCTGTTGGAGATGTTTTCTTCTGTTAAACACAAAAGACGATATTCTGAGGAATGGTAGAGACCAGCAGCCATTGACATCCATATAAGCAAAAAAAATGCTATGGAAGTCAATGGCTGTTGCTTTCCAACATTCCTCAAAATATCTTCTTTTGTGTTCAACAGAAGAAAGAAAGAAACAAGTTTAGAACAATTGGAGGGTAAGTAAATGATGACAGAGTTTTCATTTGACAAACTATCCCATAAAGCCAAACGTAAGCATAAATATAATTAAGTTATTATAATTAACTTTATTATTAAATTATAATTTTAAATCATAAAAAAAAAAGTTAAGATAATTGCCAACTGGCAGCACGGTGGCGCAGTGGGTAGCACAATTGCCTCACAGAAAGAAGGTCACTGGTTCAAGCCCCGGCTGGGTCAGTTGGCATTTCTGTGTGGAATTTGCATGTTCTCCCCGTGTTTGCCTAAGTTTCCTCCGGGTGCTCCGGTTTCCCCCCCACAATTCCAAAGACATGCGGTACAGGTGAATTGGGTAAGATAAATTGTCCGTGAGTGTGAGTGTGTATAGATGTTTCCCAGTGATGGGTTGCAGCTGGAAGGGCATCCGCTGTGTAAAACATGTGCTGGATAAGTTGGCGGTTCATTCTGCTGTGGCGACCCCAGATTAATAAAGGGACTAAGCCGAAAAGAAAATGAATGAATAAATAAATGCCAACCAGTTGTAAATCCCCAAAAGTAATTAAATTCTAATTAAATTATTGTTTTTCCAATTATTAAACTTTACAAAATGTACAAAAACCGTATAACTACTAAAATATTTGACTTATTTAATGTAGCATAATGGGCTTATTTTATTATTAAATTCTAGATGGAAATACGATGGCTTGTCAAAAAGGGGAAAGAGTCATTTTCAAAGATAAAGTCTTTTTAATTTGACTTCAGGATTGAACTGTTAAATTGTACACATTTTCATTCTTCAAAAATGGAGTTCATACTTTTTACTTTTAAAGAGGAATGTCTGAAGAACAAATAATGTTGAACTAAGAAATATATCTTGTTTTCCTGCAAGTAAATTCTCCTTTGACAATTGATGTTGTTAAACAAGAACGTCTCACACGCTTTACATTTAAAACTGCTACTAAAATCAGTTTAATGAAGTGACACGGTTAAAATATAATGGTCATGAATTTGTTGAATTTGTTCTGAATGTTCTTAAGAACAAATCTGAGATGTTTTTTAGGAATCCTACTTAAAGGTATAGTTTTCCCCCAGATGAAAATGTCTTCTTTTTTGTTGAACACGAAGTAAGATATTCTCAAGAGTGATGGAAAAATCATCCATTGACTTGTGTAGTATTTTGGACGTCAATGGCTCATTCTTCACAATGTCTCGTTTTGTGTTCAAGAATAGAGAGAAATGCATGAAAGTTTAGAACTACTTGAGTGTGAGTAAATGATAAGAACATATTTATGTTTTAATTTTAAGAAAATTCTGACAAACTTTTCAGTATCGATCTTATTCTCTTATTCTTGTTTCTTAAGAAGATTTTTTTGAATCCAGCCCCAGAGGAATCTTATAAACACAGCAGGAAGATGACCCTGATAATGTCCGGTGTTACTGATTCATGTTTGTTAACCCTTTATTATGCATGCGTGTTGTGTTTATTATTAACACTACTGATTTTCTGTTTGTCTTTCTCTACCTCTCCTTGCTCATCCTTTCATTCCTGCACAGTCTCCTGTCAGTCCTAGCATGGAGGTAGGCACTAACTAATTCAGCTTTAACTAACTACTGTGTGATATTTTGTGTCATACACCCCCGGTTGTATCCAATTTGAAAATGTTTATAGAGAGACGTTTCTACTAGAAGTGGGTCCTTAGTTATTTCCAGAGATATATTAATTCATATATAATAATTCATAATATAAGAACACAATAGAAGAGGTTTAGATTAAGGGATTTAAAGTGATAGGTCACCCAAAAAAGAAAATTCTGATGTTGTTTCCTTACCCTTCATTTGAGTTTCTTTCTTCTGTTGAACACAAAAGAAGATATTTTGAAAAATGCTGGTTGCTGGGACTCATTGACTTGCATAGTATGTTTTGTTCTATTATGGAAGTTGATGGATCCCAGCAACCAGCGTTCTTCAAAATATATATATATTATTGTGTTCAACAACAGAAGAAACTCATAAAACCACACGAGGGAGAGTAATGATGAGGTCATTTTCATTTTTGGGAGAACTCTTAACTGGAAAAACGGAAAAAATACATTGAAAAACTAGTTTAACATTACAATTGTAATTATTCATTTACAGTCAACCAAAATTGCCAGTAATACTGTAAATTTTACAGCAATGTTTTTGCAGTGTGGAGTGGAGAGCTTTATATGGAGATTTTTCAGATTCATTGAAATTTCAAGAATGGTTCATTTTATTTTCAAGTTCAACTTGTGTCAAGGTAACTCGCTTATTTTTAGGTCATTTTATGACTGATACACTGCAAAATAATTTGGTTAGAGAGCTTAACTATGCTATGGTTTGAATTTTCCGTCAAACAGGTCAGCTGTTATGAAGCTAATTTGATATAAATCAAATACAATGTGTCATATATCACTAGAAATGGGAGAATCTCAGCTTTGATTTGGTATATGGCAGGATAATTATGGTTCAGATGTTATGCAGTTTTAAATATTATAAGCTTTTCTTTCAATTGGATTTTCTCGAAAAGATGATTTTCAGAGTCTGAAATGAAGCAAATCTTTGACATGGCAGTCAATATTAAAGATATCAAGGTTGTATTTTCACATGATATTCTTTACATTGTGTAGAAGGATTTTATATCAAGAACAGCGAATCACAAAAAAAATGACTTTAGCTGGGATTTCACAGAGATGGTCACACATATACACAAATGATTGAACTTTAGCTGAAGCATTATGCAGAGAAACCAGTTTGCCCTTTTCCCCGTTTCTTTAAGCCAGATGTACATTTCTTTTCTCCGAGAGGTTAAAGCATTTTAACCTGACACCAGAAATGTTGTGGTACACATGTAGAGTTTGTTTGAAGAAAACTGTTAATCGGCTGTTGACGGCAGAATCAAACATCTGTTAACCGCTCTCTAATCTGTTCTCTACACCTAAGACAGGTTACAGCAAATGAAGCGCATCTGTACTTTAGCTGAATTGAGCTGCAAGTTTGCCGTACCTCCGATCTACTTAGGGCCCTTCGGTGAAGTGTACAACAGGGCAACAGGAAGCTATTGATCATTTTCTTTCTTTAGAGCACATTGAATAGTTGATTATGCGCACCTGCGTGATGTCAGATCTATTCACAACAGGTGGTAAGACATCTGCATCTTTGCCAATCAGCAGCACATTAAAGATCAGCTTGATGAGAAAGTTGTTGTTCTGAGTTGATGCAAATTCATCAAAGCTCAGCGTATACAACAATCTCCCTCAGCATGACCCTCGTAGAGCCCTCGTGTTTTTGTTCACTTAATCGAGAGCGGTGTGGCGCTGACTCGACTTGGGTTAATACCTGTGAACTCGTGTCACAAATGAATCCTTCTGATTTGCTTTTGAAAAATGGCTCTTTTACATTTACCAGCTAAAAAGGCACAGCTCATTGATTTGATCTGAAAGTGTTTGTTAAATTACACCAAACTAGTTGTTTCCGGTGTTATTTTAATGTGATCCTGATACTTCAGGCTTTAATAATAGTTTGCTTTTGTAATTTTTTATGTAGCTTTTATTATTTTTGTAATTTTAAAGTTGTTTTCTGCAATTAAACAACGAAAGACCCACAATTAAACAACAAAAGACCCACCCCCCACTGACAAAGGTACAGAATTTGTCCCATACATGAGCTCATTTGTCCTATTTTAACTGCTATGCCATCATAAATTGTAAATGTAAATAACTCATCGACGGTTATTATTTGCCTAATAACTGACAATAGGCTACTTGACCTTAATAGGCAGTTTTTAATTTAAAACTTTAACAGATACATTTTTTTCTAATGATATACGATGTGATAAATTTGTATTTTAAAAGTAATACATATAAATAATTTTTTTCTTTTCATATTTCTTTATTCTAAATCTTTAGAAAATGTTTTTGGTAATTAAGTGTGGTTATGATGACCACCCGACAAGCTAATCCAGAAAAAAAGTGCTTAAAATGTCACTAAGATGCAGTATTTAAACTATAAACACTTAACTTCATAGTTAAATACAAAATGAGGTGAATAAGTGCAAAAAGGTCCACTTTTTGAGAAATAAGAACCACCCTTTTCATCAGCCTGGCTATGGGCCTGTGTTATATTATGAGCTTTTCAGCAAAAACAAATGTGTGACCCTGGATCACAAAACCTATCTTATGTTGCACAGGTATAGTTTCGGCAATAACCAAATAATCCTTTTATAGGTCATAAATATTGATTTTAACTTCATGCCAAAAATCATTAGAATATTAAGTAAAGATCACAGTTCATGAAGATATTTTCTCAAATTACAACTGCAAATATATCGAAACTCAATTTTTTCTTGGTAATGCGCATTGCTAAGCACTTCACTTTACAACTGACAACTTTTTTATTGTTATAATGATTATCTCATTATTTAGATATTCCAGATTTTTAAATAGTTGTATCTTGGCCAAATATTGTCCTATCCTAACAAAGTATAAATCAATCGAAAGCTTATTTATACAGCTTTCAGATGAGTTTAATTGATCAATTAACCTAAATTTAAAAACATATGACACTTTTATGACTTGTTTTGTTGTCCAGGGTCACATATGAAACCTAAAACAAAACAATAACATTCATAAAACAAATAAAATGTAAGAGGTTGTGCCTAAATTCATGTAAATGGGCCAGTTTACCAGGATGAACACAGTTAAACATGTGACATACAGAAAAGTCTTTGTGTTGTGGGCAATAAAAAAAATCTATATCAGATGATGCACATGACAATGTTCTACATTATTCATCCACAGCAAAAAACCCCATCAGACATCTTTCCAGGAAGAGGCCGCTCCAATTCTCAGTCCTATATAGGTCGACCGATAGAGCTGGACAAGATCCTGCTGTCTAAAGTGAAGGTGCCACACACGTTTGTCATCCATTCCTACACGCGACCCACTGTTTGCCAGCACTGCAAGAAGCTCCTCAAGGGCCTGTTCCGTCAGGGACTGCAGTGCAAAGGTAGGATCCGCAATAGCTAGAAAACAATCGTCTTGAAACTTTTACGCCTCATTGTAACACAGTAATTCTTTTAATGTCTTATTGCTTTGCATATTAATGTGCCTCGTCTAAATCCCTTCTGATTCCTATGTTCCTGTGTAATTCTAATTCTCTGTAATAAAAATGATATTAACTGATCTAAGCCTCCATTGGAGAATAATCCTACATTTTCGTGACTCATTACTTTCCCATTTATACAAAATATCCATGAAACTAATTATACAAAGCACACAAATGTGTTTTAGGTAATAATCACTGCAGTATCTCCAGAAGATTATTTTCCCATTATATGAACGATGTAATGTTTTAGAATGAAGCTCGGTGGGGCTGTTGTCAAAATACAAAGCTAATATGCTAAAAACGGCTAAGAATATATTTACTATTAATGAACACATGATGATCAAACAATAATAGGAAACTGACTACTTTTTTATAGTAAAAACACTTTAATTTTGTTTGTTTTACTCTTATGTTTGAAGCATACTATAGTAAAGTACTTGAATTAATCGGTTGTGGTAATGCTGCTGTTGCTATGATAATACATAAATTATAGTAATACACATAATTTACCTAACTGTTGTTTTCTACACTCAAAAAGTGATTTTTGCTGCTTTTACCAAACTACTTATTTAAAATGAGCTAAATCAACACAATTCTTGAGCTTTTTGGGGGACAACTTAATTGATTTGTGTTGGGACAACATGAAGGAATTGTGTGGAACCCAGCATTTTTTACAGTGTACAACTATAGGGTATATTATACAACAAAGCACCACAATTTACTGTAGTAAAAACTAAAGTACACTACAATGTTTTATTGCAGTTTATAAGTTCACTATAGTTAATAAGTCAGAATGCTGTAGCATTTATTATATTGTAAATATCGGAATCTATACGTTTAGCAAACTTATGGTTCCAAAACACTAATATTTACTATAGTATTTTTCATGTGTGATTTCTCATCCCTTTGCCTTGTTACATTTATAATTTGGTTCTCTTGGTTATTTTTATGAGTGAACTTAACAAAAAAAATGGCTTTAATGATTTAATTTTGCGAAAGACCTTTCTGAACATCTGAAACACACTTACTGTATTGTGCATGCATATGAGCCATGTTATAAAAATGATCAAATGTGTATACGAGTCCACATTTTTTTGCACCAGACTTTTTTTAATCTAATCAAATTTGGGAAGTGTGTAAACGCAGCCCAAAAAGTCCCATTCTATTTAGTGCCCATGGTACATTGTATTTCTGAATAAAACAGTAAAATGTGTCTTTCAAAATAATAATATTACAGATCTGCACCCCCCCCCCCCCCTCAACAAACAATGCAGTTTTGGTATAATGCATGTAGTTCAAATACAGTATTCCACCCATAAATGAAATTAGCATCCTGCACACTAATACATAATAGATGCTACAAACAGAGTACGCATAGGTGCTGGTATTTAATGTATTGCTGCTTGCTTTAACAGATCCGACATCCTGATAACGGCGCAGCTATCAGTTTAACAAATCGTCGAATTTGTTGATCCTTTTTTGTCATCTAGAACAGAGCACACAAATATACGGCGACACAACAGCTGCCTTTACAGTATATACGATGTGTTTGTGTAAGAGGAATATATGCCATGTGCCAAGCAGTAAAGAGTGCAGTTGGCTGGGCTGTTACAAACAGCTTTAATGTTCGTGTGTTCAATGTGCGAGGTCTCAGCCTGTCAGCCACCAGCACAACAGGAACTCATATGTTTATGTGCCAGATTGGTAGTAAACTCTCTCCCTCTCTCGTTCCCCCATTAACTCTTTCTCTCTGTCGCTCTGTCATTCTTCTGCACTCTCTTTTCCCTCACACCGTCTCAGATTGCAAATTCAACTGCCATAAACGATGTGCACCCAAAGTGCCAAACAACTGCCTCGGAGAGGTGTCAAGAAACGGAGGCAAGTCTAACTTTAGCATCTCCATGCGATTCAATGATCAACACTGCACTTTCACCACAAAAACAACAATATTTATCTCACTGAACATTAAATGCCATCATACTTCATGTGGAAAACATTGTGATCAGATTAAGAAAGAACTGCTTTGTGGTTGTAAGAATTGAGCTTGTTTGTTTATTTCATTAATATCAGTTTAATGGTTAAAAATAAAAATAAAAATGACGTCATCATTTAATCACTCATAATGTACTTCCGTTGTAATATAATTGTAATGTAATAATGTAATATAATGTAATATAATGCGCTGTAATGGTAACGCACTGTAAGTGATTTGTTTACTTTAAAAACACGAGTAAATCTGTTGCCTTAAAATTCTAAATACATTTTTGTACTTATTTTATTTGTTTTTGACATTTGAATGCATATTGACTTATAAACAACCTTATATGTTATAATCAGTTGAACAAGCAATTTTGATGCATTATAATACATGCATACCTGTTTATACTGTATATTTAAATGTAACCTTGCTTATTTTCAGGATAGGAAAAAAACATGTTGCACAAGAATAAAAACAACAATTAGATGCACATAAATGTGTTTCAAAACTTAAAAAAAGGACTGACCTAATAATTTGTTGTTTGCTTTTGTATATATATAAATGTATGCTACCTTTGTTTTCCTCCATATAGGTATTAGATTTGGTAAATCTTTATTCAAATTTTTATTTTATTTTTTTCATGAGAAAAATTTGAGAACATGAGAAATTGCATTTTAAATGATTGTACCTTTGTACTTTTCCACAAGATTAGATTAGATTTTAAGTTATGGGAAATGATAGCCACTTCATGGTATCTATTTATAAAAAGCTTAAATAATATTTATATTCATAAAAAGCTTTTTGATGAATAAAATATTGATTTAATAAAAAAATACCTTTATTTGAAACAAAGGCGAACAAAAGTATTATTATTTGGAAAGACATGATTGTCTACATTTACATTTTGGAGAGAATTAACCTTTCAAGCTAAAATTGCTATTATGAGTCATTTGTGTTATTAGTTATAATATCAGAGCGACACAAATGGAAAGTCTTTCAGTGCATTTACAGTAAGCATAAAATCTCTTGCAAAGGCTAATATAACTGCAATGAGTCCTCTATTATACTATTCCCTATTTATATTATAATATATTGTAATATAATATTATTACTGTACTTTTCTGAATGGAAATTTGAAACTGCTAATTTTCAAGTTCTAGGGTTAATGGTGTTAAACTGACAACTTCTTTAAAATCCCACATTATATATCACATGACTCACTTTATCTGTCTTTCCTGTTCTCTTCTTGCGGTGGCTCACAGACCTGTTGAGTCCCGGTGCTGAATCAGATGTGGTCATGGAGGAGGGCTGTGATGACCACGATGGAGACAGACACAGTCCGCTTATTGATGACATGGAAGAGTCTCTGGTGGGGGATTCTGCCGCTCTTTTGGAAGCTGGACATGGTGAGCTTGGAGATTTCCAAGACCTAGACCCGGATGAGTCCAACAGGATCATCAGGTGATTCTCTGCACTTCTACAAGCCCTATAAACAAAACCAACATCACAAATAGTTTACATTTTGTTTTGACAATATCCCTCAATTGTCTTCTGTCAATGACTGCATATTGTAGATAAAAGTACTAAATGGAAAATAAAGAAATACTGACTTGAAATGACTGCAAATACAAAGTCAAAATGATTAGCCCTCCTATGAAAAATGTATTCTTTAAAAAAAAATAGCAAGTGCTCAAGACTCTTTTCAGCAACACATTTTAAACATAAAAGTTTTAATAACTAATTTCTTTAGTTTTTGCCATGATGACAAGATATTAGTATTCAGCTTAAATGGCAATTTAAAGGCTTAACTAGCTTATTAGGCTAGACAAGTTGCCAGTGTTTCTCAACCACGTTCCTGGAGGACCACCAGCTCTGCACATCTTTTATGTCTCCCTAACCAAACACACCTGATTTAAATCATGAGATCATTAGCAGAGACTGATGATCTGTAATCGGTGAAAAAGACAAAGGAGACATCTAAAATTGTTGGTGGTCCTCCAGAAACATGGTTGAGAAACACTGGATTAGACAAATCATTGTTAGGGAGCATATAATATTAACCTTAAAATTGTTTTAAAATGTTGTAAAAATGCTTTTATTCCAGCCAAACTAAATAATAATATTGAAAAAGAATACAATAACTCTGCCTTCAACTGTATACAAAAAATCCAAAAAGGCAGTACAATGTTTTTTGAAAACAATAAAACATTATCGGCTGATTTAATCAACATAGAAAAAACTGTAATATTGTGAAATACATTACAATTTAAAATAAATAAAGTAATTATAACAAAGTTTAATTTTTTGAATTTTCACGTGTCTCATGGTCCTTTGAAAATGCTGATTAATCATTTTTTCCATAATGCACGACGAGTAGAAAACAAAACATTTTTTTATTTGAAATAAAAATGTTTGTAAAATAATGGTTTATAAAATTGTCATTGATTAATTTCATGCATGCGTGCTGAATAAAAGTATGAGTTTCTTTTAAAACTGTCACTGGTTCCAAAAATAAAGTATAATGATGCATGCCACATATTAAGAACAAATATATTCCCAAACAGAAACAAAATATAACAACAAACATTAAAACGTTGCCATGGTGTGTTCTTCTGGGTCACAATTTGAGTTGCATATTGTTTTGCTGTCGTTTGTCTTTTTGAGGTAAAGCTGAATATAAATAGCAACTAAACACTGAAATGCCTATAAAACAGTCAAACTGACATTTGCTAGAAGGTTTTGACATGTCACCATGTTTGTAAGCCCTTCCACCAGCAACAACATCCCACTTATGCGGGTGGTTCAGTCTGTCAAACACACCAAGAGGAAAAGCAGCAATGTTATGAAAGAAGGCTGGCTTGTGCATTTCACCAGCAAAGACACACTGGTAAGTGCCCTGCGTTTCCAATAGAAACCTTATGAATGTCTCCAATGCTATATTTTTTGGTATATTCAGTGGAACTTTGCCTTGATTGTGATAACTTGATTTGTGTTTATACTTGGCCATTTATTTTTTATTTTTTTACAATTATTAAGTTCAACTACTCAGGTACCTTCAGTCAATAAGACAACACTTTTACTATTGAAAAAAAATAGTTGTGATTGTTGTTTTGGTGCATTTGGTCCACTTTCTGGAACTTTCTTAAAGTCTGCATGAACCGGAAGCTGCGGCCATTTTTTTCTGTATTGTGACAGTTCCTAGAGAAATGGGATATTAAATGAGAAAACAGTGGGCTGGCTTGTTTTTGCTACCGCGAGCTGATTGGATAGAGTAAAGTAGGCATTTAATTTGTAAAGATCGAAAAAGGGTTTCGGGAGAGTTATTACAACCTAACAGACACCTCCTCCTCACCATTTCTGTTTGTTGTCAAAACTGACAGTTAAGTATGTTAGCCATGCACAATACCTCAGACAGACACAATCTGAGAATTTAACTGAAAACAAACAGGAAGTGCATTTTCAGATTTTAATTTTAGATTACAAGGGCAAACAATTGTTTTTTCCTCAATGACATACACAGATGAGTTGTTCACCACAAAACTAGCAATGTAAGCTAAAATAAATCTATGTTAGTTTTGATTTCATGTGTACTTTAAGGATACTCAGTGACTAACATTTTTAATTTTGGTTTATAATCTTTTTTTTTTTTCTGTTTTTGTTCTAAAGAATTGTGTATGTATTTGAATGTACTGTGTAACAAGAAGTGTAGTTAATGCTGTTAAGGGTTACCATTACATTACCACAGTTATTGAAAAATGTAATAAAAAGGAAACGTTATGAATTATGGTTATGAAACCTACACAATCCTTATTATTTTTCTTTTTCTTTTTTCACACTAGCGTAAGAGACATTACTGGCGACTTGACAGCAAGTGTATTACCCTGTTCCAGAACGACACCGGCAGCAAATACTATAAGGTAAAACACAAAGAAAAATCAAGTTTGACACTTTCTTATTTCAGTAATGTCAGATCCACATGCATGTCTCAGCAGCATCACTGAGGTTTCGCCTTTCAGACAAGACCTCTTAACCCTCTCCAACAGGAAATTCCTCTATCTGAGGTGTTGTCTCTGGAACCAGCGAAAACATTCAACCTTCTGCCCGAGGGTGCAAACCCACATTGCTTTGAGATCGCCACCACATCTCTGGTGTACTATGTGGGAGAGAACCTGAGCCGAGCCGACGGGGGATCCTCAGGCTATGGAAGCAGCATGCTTGTTAGCGGTGTGGGGCAGGATGTGGCCCACATGTGGGAGATGGCCATCCAGCATGCTCTGATGCCTGTCATCGCCAAGGGCATATCACAGGGCGGCCATCATAACTACCACAGTATGAACCTCATGGTGAAACATTGATGGGATGATTCTGGGGGGAAAAAAGATGTAACAAATACAAAAAAGTTCACTTTGCTTGAAAATTGCAGAGGGAATATAGCTGTGCCCGAGTTGAAGGGATAGTTCACCCAAAAATATTAATTCTGTCATCATTTACTCACTTTTCACTTGCTTCAAACCTCTTAGAGTCTCTTTCTTCTGTTAAACACAAAAGAAGATATTTTGAAGAAAGCTAGAAATCTGTAGTAATTGGCATTTTCCTACTGTGATAGTCAGTGGTTTCAGCTTTTCATATCTTCTTTTGTGTTTAACAGAAGAAAGAAATGCATAAAGGTTTATAACCACCTGAGGGAGTGTAAATAGTGAGTACTTTTTCATTTTTTGGTGAACTATCCCTTTAAAATGAATGAGGGGTTGTGGTAAAAACTAAATTAAAAAAAAGGCCTACAACTTCATGATAAGAGAGCAAAAAATGTGCCTACACATAGACGGGTGTACTTGACAACATTTTCAAACAAAAACATTATATAAATATAAATAAATAATATAAATTATACATATGTACATTTATATTTTTAGTATAAAAAATATATATATTTTTTTCAATTATATATGAAATTATATGTTCATTTGCACAATGCTCAAAACATTTTAAAGAGAGTTTCAAAGTGATAGTTTTTGCTAATTTTCTTAACTACAAAAATATATGTGCTCATCATCATTACATATTCAGTCTATAAGCATGCACAAGTACTGTATAAGTATATACTGTATAAGTAACAACCCAAAATAACACTGGCAGACTACAGATCTGCGTAGTGTTTTTGTACAACGTGGTATCGCCAACTACTGGCCTGACATGCAGAGTACATTTGTATCTTTGTAGTCATACATGAGTATGTGTGTAAACTCAAATTATTCAAAACGGTTTAAAAAGGTCTGCCCTTAAAGAGATAGTTCACCAAAAATCTAAATTCTGTCATCATTTACCCTTTCTTTACTTGTTCCAAACCTTTCTTTCTTCTGTTTCTTCTTCTTTCTTTCTTCTGTTGAACACAAGGAAAATATACTGAAGGATGTTGTAAAAAAACGAATGTTTTCCATAATATGTATTGTTCCTTCTAGAGATGTCAATGGTGGCTGTTTTCCAACATTCTTCAGAATATCTTGTTTTGTATTCATTTGATTTTTTTCATTTGTATTCGTTTAGAACCACTTAAGTGTGAGGAAATGGTGAGGAGGTTTTCATTTTTGGGCGATCCCATCATCATAATAAACAAAGAGCAGATGCGACATAAGAGATCTTCAGTGATTACAACAGGAGCTTTTGTTTTAGCGCATAAGTCATGTTAGAATGAAGACGTGTTTTGTCTGAGTTGCCAGAATATTGCTCCAATCACTACACGTTGTAATTACGGTAATTTCAAGATGAAATCTGCAGCGGTCAGGTGGTATAGCAGACTCGTGGTAGAAGTCTTGGCTCTCAGAAATTTCCATTTACAAGTTAGAATTACGAGTTCTACAAGGACATAAACTGTTTTTACAGTTTGTAATTGGATTATAATACAGGATGGACACCTTATAATGCGCTTCTTCCCAAAACACAATTTTATGTTTTCTATACTCGGAGCCTGCTATTAATTGCATTTGATAAATACATTCTTGCTAGCAAATAAAGCACATTCTAAGTATGCAGGTGTGTAGTATACTACACATAGTACAAATCATGCATGTATACATGAAATAGATGCCACAGTTTCAGCAAAATGTACACGTGCATTTAATCATTTTTCACATGCTGTTTTATGCATATTAGATATAGCTTTTGTGCATTTGGCATACAGTTTTAGAGAACGTTCTTGTCTCTTATTCAGAACTAATAAATAAAAACTCTTGGTTATTTATTTTACCCTAAAACTATTTAATCAGATTTCTAACAAAAATAAAATAGGTTTAGGTATGCAATGAAATTAATAAGTGCTTGCCACCTCCAGTGTTATTGCAATATTATTGATTATATTAAAATATTTATTAACATTTATTATTATTAATATTGTGTTGTGCTTATCTTTTTTATACAGATTTCTATTTTACTTTTTTTATCTTTATCCTTTTAGTTGCTCAGTTTAAGCACATTCAGCTTTAGTTGTTGTTCTAATGCAGCATTTCTAATATTCCCCTTTTAAATGTAGTATTTACAGTATGTTATTTCAGCTACCTTTCAATGAATGAAAATTATTCGTAATACATTTAGCCTTAAACTCTTGACATGTATTTACATTTCCTCTTCAGTTAGATTTAATTAGCAATGTTGTAAATCTGAATATATGGCATCCAATACAAGAGCCGACACATTGAGACATACTTTTCTCTTTTTTTAACCAACAGAAGAGGTCTCCATCAGCATCTCTGTATCCAACTGCCAGATCCAGGAGAATGTGGTAAACATTTATGCTATTTTTTTTTTCCGTTCATATCTAGAGACGTACATAAATGTCATATTTTCAGTATCGAGCTTTGTTTCTGTGTGCAAGAGCTCAGTGTTCCCGTCAGCTTGCCTATACCTGCAACCTTGAGCTCCAGTGTGATATAAACACACAATGCCTCTATTGGAGATTATTTTGATTACCTGCTCGGCCATGGGGTTGCCATGGTTACTCGAGTCTTTCTGACACAGTCCTAGTGAGATGTGGAAATAGCTCTTTAGGCTACTGGTCTGAATTCAGCCATTGTTACAGTACAAGATGAAAAAAAAAGATGAGGTCTGCAGACATCTGATGTATCAAGCACTGCTTCTGAGTGGTGGAGAACAGCCCATTTTGGCACATATGCTTACATTTTGTTTCTGTGCTTCTTACAGGATATTAGCACAGTGTATCAGATTTTCCCTGATGAAGTACTTGGCTCTGGGCAATTTGGCATTGTCTATGGAGGTAATGTACCAGTCTATTTGCAGAGAGTTGAGAAGAGATGAGTCGACGCTGAGGAAATGCTTTGGAATCTGGATATGCTAGGAGAGCATTTGATGCACATTTGAATATTTTTAAGATGACGTGTTTGCATACATGATAAGAATCAAATGTTGTTGTTTTTTTACAGTACATAACAAATGCTATGTGTACTTAAAAAAATCCAGCACATTTCTTTTAACCAAATTTGAGTACAATTAAAATAATAGTTCATGAAATGTTAATCCCACCTGATTTTACCCACATTTCAGTTAAAACAACCCAGCATTTATTTTGGAGTGTGGTATAATGATCAATGAATGTGTAATGAGGTTATACTTATTTTCATATTTACAGTAAATATCCATTTACAGTGAGTGCTCAGCATAAATGAGTACAACCCATTAAGAAAATGAATATTTTTTGCCATTTGCCAGTGAATATAAGTGATATATTTTGGTACATTTAAACAAAACAGATTTATTAAACAAATATATTTATTAAAATAATGTTTTCGTTACAAGACGTCTTTAGAAATAGAAAGATAATACATTTAAATTCAAGCAGAAAATAGCAAGATTTCAACTAAATTGTTTATATTTTTAGTTTATCTTGATTTTTACTCTTTTTTTATTTTTATTTAATATTTTTCACTAACATATAAATTTGGTTACTAATTTTTAATAAATTACAATTTTTTTGACGTTTTTAACCTTAAATGTTTTTGTTAGATCAGCTCCAGATTTGGCTTCAGTACTGCCTAATCTAACGTATATGCACAAATATAATATTGTAAAGCATCCTATAGAAAATAATCATTTAAAAGATAGATTTGTCAGGGGTGTTCATATATATGCAGAGCACTGTACATATAGGCACACATCTTGTAAATGAATCAAACAAAAACAAAAAAACTATGTAGATTATGCTTTCTGATATAATGCAGGGAAACACAGGAAAACGGGCAGAGATGTTGCAATCAAGATCATCGATAAACTGCGATTTCCCACTAAGCAGGAAAGTCAACTGCGCAATGAAGTTGCCATTCTGCAGGTAAATACACAAATATGTTCTTTTCCCAAAAGCTGTTTAATTGAGAATTTTTCTTTAACACATTTTAGTTTTAATAACCAATTTGTAATAAGGAATTTCTTTTGTCTTTGCCATGATAGCAGAACGTAATATTTTTCATTTTGCAAAGATACTAGCATTCAGCTTAAAGTGCAGTCAAAAAGCTTAACTAGGTTAAATAGGCAAGTTAGGTTAATTATGCAAGTCATCGGACAACAGTGGTTTGTTCTGTAGCCTATTGAAAAAAGTATTTTCTAATGGGGCTAATAATATTGACCTTTACAAGTTATTAAAATAAAAATTAAAAACTACTTTCATTGCAGCCAAACTAAAATAATGAATTCTCCAGAAGTAAAATATATATATAATAGGAAACACTGTGAAAATTCCTTTGCTCTGTTAAACATCAATTATTTGAAAAATAATTCAACTTTCACAGGAGGGCTAATGAATGCCTTCAACTCTATATTAGACTAATATAAGAATATTATAGACTTATAATATAATTAATGCAGGTCAGAATACGTATGTTGTTTAGTTTTTACATTAACATAAATGTTACACTGAATACCAATGAAACATTATTTACTTTTTGAAACATACTATTTTGTTTATTATAATTGTGACTATATTATAAGTGACTATTTATGGCATATTAAATCCCAGGAGTGTAAATCAGAAACATTGATAGTGATTCTCTTAACCAGTGATAAAATATTTGCATTAAAGATTAAATTAGATTCAGGGTATATCAAGCAATAGAATGACAATACAATATTATGTGCCTATTTTACACAACCAGTTACATTTTTATTTACCCACAAATGCAACCAAAATATAACATGAGCATTTAATTGAACTCTTTGAACTGTGTATCTCACTACAATAAAAAATACACTTATTTTTTTATGATTTTAATAATACTAAAAAAAGATGAATGTATGAAAAAGGTACATACTAATATATCAGATCATACTGTTATTCACTTGACTGATGTATCCATTCATCTATTTGTATTATTAAGCCACTTATAAAAATGACATCAGATTAAATGCCAATATTACTATAGGGACAACTGTGCAATGTTTAATGAAATACAGATGTGACATATATCTGTTTTGTACAGAACCTCCACCATCCCGGCATTGTGAACCTGGAGTGCATGTTTGAGACACCCGAGCGTGTCTTTGTTGTCATGGAAAAGCTCCATGGCGACATGCTGGAGATGATCCTGTCAAGTGAGAAGGGGAGGCTTCCAGAGCGCATCACCAAGTTCCTGGTAACGCAGGTACATTTCGGCGCAAGAATCACTTCTTAAACATTTCAAGCCAGAATGAAGCGTAAATCTGGACCTTTTGCTTTTGCATTCTTTTATTTACCATCTCCTATGTTTTATTCCGCATTGTAATAACAACACTGTTCTGCTCCTCTCCAAGATTCTGGTCGCTCTCCGGCACCTTCACTTCAAAAACATTGTTCACTGTGACCTCAAACCCGAGAATGTTTTGTTAGCCTCCGCTGACTCCTTTCCACAAGTGAGTAAAACCCGAACAGAGCTAGAAGCGACAACAAAAGAAAGGAAATATCTGAATGAAGTGAGGCCACACCGAAATTAACATAAATGGATCTGTTTTTGTAAATGTGTGCGAATAAAAGATGGTAATTATAGCGTTCTCATGGTGTGTTCGAGGCACAGGGTTGTGTGTGTCTCTACATTCTAATGAAAGATTTCTAAATTATCCTCCCATTGTTTCTTCTGTCTGCCGCACGAGCTCGTCTCTGGAAGCTCTCAAGCAGAAGGATGACTCACTGTTTGAGCGCGGGCAAACATTTCGGAAGAATACTAAACAAATCACTGTGTGTCATTTACAAATATTTTGCAAAGGTGGAAGCAGAACCCGAGCTGTCAGCATCGGAGCTCGGTCCTCAGGTGCTTGTTGCTGTGCTTAAGAGAGTCTTTTAAAGGTGGAAAGTAGAGATCAGCAGGAGATGCATTGTAACCACATCCAACTGGGTGATAATTTCTCTTGACTTTCCTTTAGACCGTGACAACTGATCATTACAGCGTCTGTGGTGTTAAAAAGCTAGCGCGAGAACAAAGGGATGTTATTTTTTGTGGGGGTCTTTTGTGCATCTCGGTCCTAGTCGAGTGAAATAGCCAGTTCTTCTTGTCGTCTGCTTATTGGAAAGCTCATTATTTGCTGTTTTGCCTTGCAGGTTAAGCTCTGTGATTTTGGCTTTGCACGTATTATCGGGGAGAAGTCTTTTAGGCGTTCGGTGGTTGGCACCCCGGCGTATCTTGCCCCTGAGGTGCTGAGGAACAAGGGTTATAACCGCTCGCTGGACATGTGGTCGGTGGGTGTCATCATCTACGTCAGTCTCAGTGGAACCTTCCCCTTCAATGAGGATGAAGACATTCACGACCAGATTCAGAACGCTGCCTTCATGTACCCACCCAACCCGTGGAAAACAGTGACCCCAGAGGGTGAGTTTTGGGAGAACGAGATCTTCTATGTTGCACAACCACCGATAAATTTGGAGTTAAGTTCTGTCATCATGTATTCAGACCTCAAGAAAATATTCTGAAAAAACGGTTATAGTCATTTTAAGCCTGCTTTTAATCTCGCTTAAGTATTTTAAGAACAAGATTAGCACCGCTTTTACCTAGGGTTATTAAACCTTTCTTCAGAGCTGCCCTAACAACGCTCTTGCAGTGTTAATGGTTGGGCTGGATGAATAATCGCAAATTCAATTGATCACACATGCGATTGTCATGCACACTTTGTCAGTGAAGCACGGTTGTGTGTTCAGTAGTAAATCTCCTCCAAAGGCCAGAGGGCACTCTTGTGGAAAAACTCCTCCTAGGAAATGCCTAAAGCTTTGCATTTTAAACAGAATTCTTTTATTGATTCAGTGTAAATTATAATCACATGGCATTGAAATCATCTCACAGAAAGATTTATTTCAAACAATAATCCTTTTGTTTGCTGTTTGTTCAAACAACTTATTTAAAATGAGCTGAAACAACATAATTGTTTTATGTTCAATCCACATAAATTTGTAAAAACTTATTTCCTTCATGTTGTCCCAACACAAATAGTGTGGAACCCAGCATTTTTTACAGTGAAGTGAGTTGGGAGTAAAAAGATGTTTTAAAATATGGTATTTTCATGTGCAGCATTTACTACACACAGCGGTAGTTCACCCGAACAAGTGACACAAGTGGCTATCATTATCACAGAACGATTATCTTGATTTCATTATCGTCCAATTTATTCGATGCCTAGTCAGTGTACTAAGACTATGCGTAGTAAATCCTGCTCCTTCTGAATGCACATATTGGAGGTTTACTAGAACCGGCTTTACTTCTTAGGAAAACATTGTTATTAGTTGATAAGAGAACTGAAGCAGCTCACGCACACAGCAAAGTTCTTATTTAAACAATTATTTCTTATTAAAGGTCTTTGATTAAAAGAATAAAAGACACTGGAAATCACTTTGGAGCAATATATTGATTGTAAGCACATTTTAGGTTATTGATGCAAATGCCCATCAATTCAGAAAATTTTGTATAAAAAAAACTTGTGAAATAGCAGTTGATGAAAATTCATTATTTACAGTAAGAAAATCACTTCAGCGGGTTTTTTTTTTTTTGTCCAAACAATATAAGTCATCTGCATCCAATGTTGTTTTGAACCCCACTGACTTTCATTGTATAGACAAAAAAAGAAAAGAAAATCCAGTAATCTTTTGTGTTGCGCAGAAGAAAGAAAGTCTTACAGGTTTCGCACTTTAACAAGAAAACACTGTGCCCAAATCAGATTTTGCAGTAAATACATTTAAAAAGGTTGTGAAACACTGAGATAACCGTTTAAACCCAAGTCAGAAGCTAGCTGTATTAACCTCTCTAAGCTGCGAACGATTTAGAGTCCAATATGCGTGTGTTAATCCTCAAAAATGTAAGCGTTAATCCACAGCTACTTTGCGAATCCCACCTCACATGGCTGACTGTATGCAAGTCACCTTATTAGACTGCCTATTTTGAATTAACTTACATTAGCTAATGTACCAACATGACCTCAATGCACACTAAATGCTATTTCCAGCCAACCTGCTTCTGATGTCCAACTAGTTATGAGACCTGAAGTTACATTTGAGATTAAAGCTCTATTTGTTGTAACTACTGTATGCTTAGATGACCCTGATTCACCCAAATCATCTCTATTTAGCTCCTGGTTCATGATCCAGCAGCATATGGCTAGCAATTCAAAGTAAAGGCTTGAATAGAGGTCTGGGATAGGTAATATTTACGTTTACGTCATATGCGATCTGTATGCATATAGAATTGACCTTCATCTTATTACCTTAACTAGATTTGGATGACCTTTGACCCTGGTTATTTACTAATTCCCTCTTTCTTCCTCATTATAATAGCAGGAGAACCAGAGACTGCACTTGCTTAAGAACACAAGCAATTGGAACAAATTATTCACTTTTATTTATTTATATACTTTGGTTGGTATCAAGCAATAACAATTACTTTCTGTTTTACGAAACTGTTTTAATTGAATTTGTTCCTGTTTACTGCGAAGTGAAAATAATTAAGTGGCATAACAAAGAGTATCTCGAAAGTGCTTTGTGAAAGAAGCTGCAAAACATAAGAAGGAATTACAGAACAAATCAGAAGTGAATCGAAGTGAATTCATATGCACAATTTATTCTGTAGAAATCTTTTGATTATGATCTGAAATATGATTTGAGTTATGATGCTATAGAGTTTAAAATATAATAAATAAAAATATATAAGTTAATACCTTTTTTATTATAAGTGATAAATGATCAAACTGTCAAATCTGTTCACTGGATTTAAAAAGAAAATTCATTCGAAAACAAGTTGTTATGTTATGTCTATTATCTGTTTTGCCGAATGATGATGGAACAGTATTTCACCCATATTTTGGACATTTTATTTTCACAAAAGTATAGGCTTTTTGGATTAATGATCCAGTTATCTGTAAAACTGATGGCATTTCTTCCTAATTTAACATAAAACCCCTTATTTCTTACACACACACAAAAAAAGATCAATCAATAACTGGAAATCAATCACCGATTTAATGAATGATAGTCATTTTCTGTGGAACAAAAAGCTTTAAACGAAAATATTTGAACTTAAAAAATCTTTAAAGAATAAAACAAATATTAACATAGTAATGCCAATAAATCCCATAGCTAATAAAGCTAGTAAATAAAGAACATTTTCTGTTAATGTTTAACTGTATTAGCTGATAAAGTATACTAAGTTTGCATGGCTATCCTGCTACCAAGAAATGTAAATGTGGGAGAGAGAGAGGGGTGAAAGCGAAGGAAAGGGAAAAGAAAAGATGAAGAAAAGAGAGGGCAAGGGTTAAAGAAAGAGATTGGTGAGAGCGTGCTCAATTTTTGTTACGAGCCATTCATGTGAATAATGCCCGACGATCCCTCAGACTAAAGCGCCGAGGCCTCAAGGTTAAGAAACTTTGGAGTGTCTCTGAAATTTGTGACCCCTGAAATAATGTTAACATGATGTTGGTTTTGCTCATTATCCCTCTGGACACAAAATCCTTCAGGTTTTCCACCACAGCCCGGTCACTGACAACCTGTTTTGTTGTTACAGCAATTGACCTCATTAATAACCTGCTGCAAGTCAAAATGAGGAAGCGCTACAGCGTGGACAAGTCTCTCAGCCATCCCTGGTTACAGGTTAGAAGATAATGATGCTTATATGCCCTGTAAAAGAAAAAAGCTATGATATGCACACACACAAAAACTTTCTGTTTGCCCCCACAGTCGCATATTAGGCAGCTGAAACGGGTGCAGTTACTCCTCCATGTCTATCTTATGGCCAGACGCTGCAGGCAAAACGTGTCAGTTTTCAGTCTAATGTAAAGAAAACTTGACAGATACACTTCTAAATGTTTCTTCGATTACACTTTATAATTATGTGTCTCAATTACAATAAATATTTGTAAAGGTTGTTTTTTCCCAAATTGATAAATCTCCACTCATATCTATATATTCTGAAGGGTTTTAACAGAGATATATTGTATACTACATTGTATTATAAAAAAATGTGAAAGTAAATGTTTTTCCAAATGTCTGAATGAAACAAGAATTTTTTAACTTGACTTAATTCGACGATTTCTTTTGAGTGTCTGTGTGTATAACTATAGCAATGTTTCATTTGCATGTTTAAATGTAACACAAGTTTTAAAAACTTGTAATAAAACAATTTGCAATTCTTAATGCAATAAATCAACAGGGGAAGTTTGGTTATAGCTATTAGTTCATTTTTATTACCCTATTCACCTGCAGTGTCTTGCCTTATTAACACCTACAAAGCCGATTACTATTACATTTTTCATGCATAAATGAGCATGTGATAGATGTTACGAGCAAGAAACTCGCATATGAAGGTTTGAAATGATGATATCGAATTCAATTATTATTAAAAGAAAAGTGAATTCAAAAATATTTTGTTTGTTAACGTGGAAGAAAATTCCTATTAAAACTACTTTGATTAATTAATTAATGAAGCTCTGTCCTGAAATACACAAAGACATAAACAGTTAAAGTAAATAATAACAAATTGAATATTTGAATACACTTGTCCGTTAACTGTAATCAATAAAAGTTAGTGTACTGTCAATATACTGACAAGCATTCACAATAAAAATATTGTAAATTATTAACTTTAAAAATAATGAAATAATGTCATTTGTGCTGAAACTCGCTACACACACAATTGAACAAAAATTGCATTATTTAATTTCTTTTGGTTAAAATATAGCATCATTTTACATTTAATACAAAAAAATGAACAATTATAAAATTTTGTGATGCAAAATGATTACAATTATTATGATTTAAAACCTAAAATATAATGTCAAATTTGTAATTTGGCATCTTTACATACATAATGTAAAGATTATACATTTTTCCTCGGCCTTTGACACTTGATATCTGTTTAAATGGTGTTTATGCATGTCAAACGTGTATGGTTGGGTTTTCTTATTTTGGTTTCAAGTATGTTTTATAAGTCAAGTGTTGTTTTGTGATGGTCTGCTTTGTAAGTGCTTTATAAATAAAGTGTGAATGAATGCATGTAATTGCACTTGTGTACTAGAGTGTGTTAATAAACACAGTAGCAAAATGTTACTCTTGAAGTACAATCACTAAAACTAAAATGATCATTTCTCCAGGAACAGCTTTAAAATAAATTCAGAATGGTCAATCAATACTGACAGTTTGAACAATATCGAACATTTTTTAAACCCTAATATCTTTGTACCAGGACTACCAGATGTGGCTGGACCTGCGGACTCTGGAGTGTAAGATGCAGGAGCGATATATCACACACGAGAGTGACGATCTGCGCTGGGAGCATTTCGCTGAACAAAATGGCCTTCAGTACCCAGCCCACTTAATGAACCCTCACGCGGATGTCCGTGAGCTGGAGGAGCCCGACGAGCTGGTGATGGGCAGACTCAGCGACAGAGTCAGTGTCCTGTAAAAGTGATGCCAACAGCAGGAAATCAAGCCAACTGCGCACTGCCAAAATCAACACTTCAGTCCACTCTAATGCCTTGACAATTCCTGCACAATCCTAACGTTTAACAGTGTACACTCCTCAGATCAAGCACAAATTACATTAAACACACAGTGCCTACGCCACAAAAGCCAACCTTAGCCATATATGACATAGACAAAGATAATCGTACCCAAATATAGATATACAGCACATTACAGAAAAAGAAATGACTGCACTTAAAACTACCATGAACAAAAGTAACTTGTTCTTGAGGACTTTGGAGCTTGAGAAAATTTGTTACTTGTTATTATTATTTTTATTTGTGCCATCAACTTGTGCTACACATTTGAAAAAAACTGTATCAGCAGTATTTGTTTGTATAACTCATTAAGAAAGCTCGTGATATATATGCCATTGTTTAGGGAATTCACTTTTATGAACATAAATTATTCTATGAAAATCTGCACCACAGAGATTTTGTGGTGACCTGTTGCATCAATGATAACATGACAAATGTATAGCATTTATAGCTTTTGTGGTTTTGTGTTTATGTGCTCATGAATGTAGCGTGTGTGAGAAAGAGAGTGTGTGTGTGTGTGTGTGTGTGTGTGTGTGTGTGTGTGAGAGAGAGAGTGTGTATGTGTGTGGTACTTTGGAGGTTGGTTAAGTTAATGTTCTGTGCAAGTGCAAGACAACAAACACTGCCTGTGGACTGAAGATGTGTTTTCTTTTGCTTTCTTCAGAGATGGTGGAATAATAATAAAGTGTGTATAAGCATAAAGTATTATGTGCTCATAACCGATTTTCAGTGTGCTTCTTTTTGTGTTCACTTTAAGTGAAGCGTAGTACAGATGCAGTCCAAAAGGTTGATTAAATGAAGATATGCCTTTAGTTTTATTAATTATGGGCAGGAATGGGTGCAAGTCGCAGAATGGCAGTTTGAAAGGTGAGTGATAAAGACTTGTTTCTTGGAAAGGGTCATATATACTGTGGCCTGCTCTTTTCTGGAAGGTGTTAATTCTGCTTGTGCCCTCTGGAAAAATGGTGGCTAATCGACAGATGGCGCTGTGTGCTTATACAGCATTAGTGAGGCGAATCGCTGGGACAAGTAGGCTTGACTGCAAACATTTTACAGTCGGCTACAGAAATACACACAGGTTTTGAAAACTGTAAGGACATTAAAAAAAACGTTAACTATTAAGTAACGAAATTTATTTTACATTTTAACAACGGTGCTATTGATAAGTTGTAATCTTAGTAGCTAAAGACACCTGACTAAGTAATTTACACTACATAAACGACGCCATATTTATTTTTGCGCTTGAAAACGAGACTGAGAGGAGTGTGCACGACATACGGTATAATATTACATACATGTTAATGTCTAGATTTACCACAATAACTTTGTCAATATTATTTTATATAATGTTATCTAGAACCGTATCGTTTTCAATCACGAATAATAAATATGGCACATTTGCAATCATTTTCACTATTTCCAAAAGAAACAAATATAGAAAATCAATAGTCCATAATTGGCCTTATTATTATTGGCCTTAAGTTTTGTGCCCTTACAAATTCAACCATGGTTTTACTATAAATAAACTTTAAAACGCATGGTTATTCACTCGTTTTGCTACAATAACAATGGTATTTGTTGTAAAGTTGTGGTTATACATTATGCAAAATATAATAAATAATGAAATAAATTAATATAAGTACAAAATATATAATAGTCAGCCTACAACACTTTTATAAAAGCATAAATAGTTTTTAAGGGTGTCTATTTCTAAACCAGTTTTGTCATTTCTCTTTTTCTTCCACGTTTCCATCTCATCCAGAAAACGCAAAGCGTGCTTCTCCCTAACCCGACCTCATCCATAATCTTCCTAATTTTTTGCCAGTTTAATTAGAAAATCTTCCATTCTGAAACAGCAGTCGGTCTTTATGAATCATTTACACAACGCCATCAGTCTATTCCTGGACATGAGATGACGAGCTCCTACTGAAAGAAAGGGAAGAATCTTACAGATGGGCTGTCTATCGAGTTACGCATGATTTGAGTCTGTTTTTTCTCTCTCTCATCCAAACTCCTCCCCACAATAGATGGAGCATAGAGCCAATAGTGCAGGTGTTACACGACCGAAGGAAAATATACTGTATATGAGTCATGTCGCATTAAAAATAAATAAATAAATAAATAAAACCAAGAAATTCGATTGAATTTGGAATTGGAATTGGAATAAACATCAAAAAACGGTTTAAGGTTTTGTCAAGTATTATGAGTTACATTTACATCCTAAAACTAAACTAGTGTGTGAAATCAAAGATTCTTCACAAATTTGGCGTTTTTGCGACAGGGTAGGCCAATACACTGATTTAATTAGAAAATAAATTAAATGTAGACCTGCATATTTCAATTACAGGCATATGCAAATAATTACGCTAGATTTAACGAACAATTCATTATTATTATTATTATTATTATTATTATTATTATTATTATTATTATATAGGCAATAAATAAAATAACAGAGTGTTCACTTTGGGAATACACTTACATCCATCTTTAAAATAAAGTATTGAAGAAACTGTAATCACGCTTATTGCACAAAACATTCTTAAATTAAAACAGTTAGGAAACAAATACACAAACAGATCGTTAAAATATTCTAACATAGCCTATCTGCCTTTCCATAGCAATAATCAAGCGTAATATAGAAGCAATAAACGTATTAAATTATGCCTAGTAGATTTCTTATTAACACATTTGTCTTTTTTCCTCCTCATATACCATGTATCTGCTATTGCACATGTTTTCTAGGGAATGTGTATTCGGAAAATAGTTAGTATGCAAATGAAGAATCACAGCTTTGACAGTGAGTAACCATATGTTCTGCAATTGCATATAAAAAAAAGAAGGAGAGAGAGAGAGAGAGAGAGAGAGACAGAGATATATCCTGAAAGGATTGTTGCCGTAGTAACTCCGTTTTTCTTCATCCTGGCTGCGTTGGCACAGACAATTTCACCAAAAGGAAAACAAATATAATAGTTTCGCACGTCTGAATTATTTGGTTCTGTCAGACAAAACACGCAAATATTTTCCCCGATTCCGTGTTGAGCAGCAAACATGAAAGCAGACGGTGCAAAAAAATGCCGAATAAATGACTTTTGAGTTGACGAGTCACTTAGGTCGCTTCCTCTCTTTCTGTGATCTTCCTTTCAAACCACACAGTTTAATTCGTAGCTAAATATAAAAAGCGGCAAATGTGTTATTGTTGAAACCGTGATTAAAATGCTTATATTTATTATTTTGCCAGCAATGCTTCAGACGCGATATTTGCATGTTGCACACTGAATCATAGATGTCTCGTTAGTTGACTGACTTCAACTAAAAATGACCTGTCAGTTAATTGTGAGAAACAGGTCAGAGTTGCGCGTGGCCGCAGGTCTGCAAAATGTGCACGTGCAGAGAGTTGTGTGATGCGCGCCACAGTTTCATCAGCCTCCAGTTTCTATCTGCTCCGACAACGCGGAGGGCATTAAAATTAGGCATGTAATAAAACGGCTTTTCTTTTTATATTCAATTTGATATCGAAGGTAGAGATAAAAATCATAATGATGCTGCACTGAGATGTATTTCAGACTGGTAATACAAACAAAAGACCAAAAACAACGATCTTATGGTAGAATGGATCGAAATAAATCAGAAGTTAAATACAAAAAAAATATTTACATAATCAAAAATACGTATAAAATACACACAGCCTGAAAGCAAATGCAGAGGCTATTTGAAAACAAAAAGCAATTCATTTAATGCTTGGTTTTGCGCTTAATTAAAAATATAAATAAATATTAGGTTACTAATCAAGTAAAAAAAATCATATATTTAAAAAAATAAAAAATAACCAGTTAGATGTACAGCTGAAAACATTTTAAATGCAGTTTTTTGTCTCATTCTAACAATAATTACAGTGTTTATGTAGGGCGCTAGGGGACGCCAAAACAGACACTGACACACACCAGATATTTGACAATCGAGTAAATATCTAAAGAACCCCTATATTCATGTTTACATACATTATATATGTAAACAAATAAAAAACAAAAATAAAATTAGGCTGCTAGACATCAATAACAAAATAATTAATATTAATAATAATAATAATAATAATAATAATAATAATAATAATAATAAACTATCATTAATTCATTTGCAATAGTTTTATGCTTCTAAAAACATTTTTGTAGCCATCCAATTAAATTTTCATCTGTCTTGTTTTAGCAAGGTTTTCTTCATTAGTAATTAAATTCAAAGTGTTTAAAAAGTGTAATGAACTCATCACTGCCGGCTGTCAGTTTGACACCACTTTAATTTTACATCAAATGTAGGTAGCAATTAAACATAATAATTATTTTTTTTAATACTGTATGGCCATATTACACAATCCACCTTGTATCTAGTTATCAAACCGAGCAGGACGTGAACTGGTTATTTTGAATATTCAAAGCAGAACTAAACCGAGCACTAAGCATTACAAAAGTTTTGTCAGAGAACCAGACTGCTTGTTGAAACCACACTGCCTCACAGCGCACCCTTCAAAACTTCCCTTTTCACTTAAAATACATCCTCCTGTTCTGAATTTCTCCATTGGGAAGTTGTTCAGCTGACAAATTAGACTAGCTAAATATTATGATAACCTTTTCCATCCTAATTTGTAGTGAAGCCTGCACACATGCTAGGATCAACATCAATTACAGTGCAACATTTCAAGTGCATGGTTCAGAGAAATGTCAGGAGCTAGTGAAGGGGAACGTTGAGGTTTTTTTGGGGGGGGAGGTAGGAGAGACCCCAATGTTAACTCCAAATTCCAAAACACCTTTTAGAACTATTCAAAGTCACCTGAATGTTATCTACACTACCAGTCAAAAGTTTGGAATCAGTAAGATTTGTTACTGTTTTAAAAGAAGGCAATTCTGCTCACCAAGGCTGCATTTAGTAGATCAAAAATACAGTAAGACTAGTTAAATTGTGAATTATTATTACAATTTTAAATAAATGTGTTTTTATTAAATGCAGTTTCAAATTGAATTTATTCCTATGATTCAAAGCTGAATTTTGATCATCATTACTTCAATGTCACATGATCCGTCAGAAATCATTATAATATGATGACTTGCTGTTCTATGATGATCAGTTACACTAAAAACGTCAAACTACTTATTAAAAATGAGCTAAAACAACACAATTCTTGACGTTTTTTAGCGACAACTTAACTATTTTATGTTCAATTCTCTTACATTTGAAAAAGCTAATAAGTTAACTTAATTCCATCATGTTGTCCCAACACAAATGGATTGTGTGGAACCCAGTATTTTTTACAGTGTATTATTGGTACAAAATCATTAATAACGATTCTTCCAATTATCAGTGCTGAAAACATTTTGCTTCATAATATCATGAAAACTGAGATACATGTTACTTTAAGGATTTTCTGATAATAAATAGTCTAAATAATAGCTTTTTTTACATTATAAATGTATTTACTTTCACTTTTGAACAATTTATTGTAATGAATAAAAGTAACGCCTCACAGCAAGAAGGTCGCTGGTTCGAGCCTCGGCTGGCTCAGTTGGCATTTCTGTGTGGAGTTTGCATGTTCTCCCTGTGTTCGCGTGGATTTCCTCCGGGTGCTCCAGTTTCCCCTACAAGTCCAAAGACATGCGCTATAGGTGAATTGGGTAAGCTAAATTGTCTGTAGTGTATGTGTGTAAATGAGAGTGTATGGGTGTTTCCCAGTGATGGGTTGCAGCTGGAAGGGCATCCGCTGTGTACCACATATGCTGAATAAGTTGGTGGTTCATTCCTCTGTGACGACCCCTGATTAATAAAGGGACTAAGCCGAAAAGAAAATGAATGAATGAATGAATAAAAGTAAATAAATTTGTAATGGTATCAGATTCCCAAAACACCACCAGCAACAATAAGGTTTCTAAATCTATCAGATTATGATACTAGAATATTTGAAGGATTATGTCACATATGTACTATTTAATAATATTTTTAGTTGTTTAATATTTTATTAACATTTTCCAATTTCAGTTTTACTGTATTTTGTCTCAAACAAGTGCAGCCTTTGTGAGCAGAATAAACTTATTATAAAACAGCTAAAACCTAGTGAAGATTTCATTTAAAGCCTTGTTTTTGTTGATCTCCTCAGAGTTGTTTGGGCAACAGCGCGGCTATAAGAGGCTCATGCAAATTTGCGCACAGATCGGTCATCCGGCTGTGTAAACTGTTTTCTCTAGCAAAACAGAAATAGCCACCACACCCAACGTGCCGCTAAATGGGGTTATTCTGGGCTGACAGAGCCCACTGCCTGCACCCTCTGTGGTGGGAATTCAATAGTTGGCACTGGCGCTCGCATACCCTCAGCTTGCACGCAAAGGGCTGACAGACTGGCGGCGGAAGTGGAGCGATGGACGGGTCCATTTCCGCCCACTGAAAGCCATCCCCCAAAACAAATGACCACCCCTTTGCACTCATAGGGCCGAATGGATGCACAGGGATTCTCGGCGTGTTTGCGTGCGATGTGGTGGAGATTAGTGGGATTACAGGCTTGGCAGAGGGTGGTGGTGGGAGATTAAAGACCTTCCTCTGCACAGCAGGGCAATTTTAGTGCAGGAGAGACTGGACAGTCTTAACTGCGGCATTAAATATACCAGTGGTGTGCAGATGATTGCTCTGCTTTGGACTGAAAACTCTTGGTGTTAAACAACTGGACTGATTAAAACTCTTGTCTCATACATGTAAGCCTACATGTAGGTCATCTTACTGTACATGATTTGTTCATCTCATATGAAGATGTACATTCATTTACTGATGGTGCAATCCTGTGGCTGAGCACTTTTAAAGGGAAGTTTAAATGCATTCCTTCACTTAAACATTTGCACCTGACCTCTCTGCTTATTAGTGACAAGCTTCTTAGGGTGGCAGAGAATATGCAATTATGTAATGTTGCCAGGACTTAATGTAAGGCACCAGCCGTCTGATGCACATGACTTATTGGTTATTTGTAGTATTATTTGAGCATTGTGAGCCAAGTAATACATCAAAAAGGATAGTGCAATACAGCTGGGGGTTTTTTTGCATTTGTTTTACCATAATATACAGGAAACACCCACTAAAATGTCATTCAGTGTAACTAAAGTTTATATATTAAAATATCTTGTTGGAATGATTATTTTTGTTCCTAATCAAGTTGTTTATTTAACATCATTTAACATACAACAAAATTTAGTACGATCGCTTATTTTTAATACAATATATTTTATTAACTATATAGGTTAGAATAAGTATATTTGTATAAATATAAGTGTTAACATTATTTTACCCATATTTTGACATTTTATTTTCACAAAATGTGTCTGAAACATTAAGTAGATGCTTAACTTGAATTTATAAGAGTTATCTGTACATATAATCACTTTTGTACTTAATTTGATGAACTGAACTTAATTTGAAAAGGAAAAGGAAACATTATACTATAAAGACTAATATATATAAATATATTAAAAAGATGCTAAATAAACAACACTGCCATATGACCAAAAAATATAGAAATTAATGAATCGCAATATAATATTTGAAAATTTAGTTGAAAAAAGGGCACATTTCCTACAAAGTTTGGAGATATTACACTTTTAAAGTTTTTCTACAACAGACATTCAAAGATTTATGAAAATTGTCTGATTAAAAACAACTGCTGCTATACAGTTTATTATCACCAACTACTTAAGGATGAACTGATTCTTATTAAACATAGAGAGGAGGAGGAAATTGGATTTATAAAAACTTTGTTAAATAGCCTACGCCACTTAATATGCTCAGTTTATATGCTAATTAGATTTAATGTAGGTAGCAGTGAAGATACAGCTTTCATTTTTTTGTGCATTTTGTTCAATTTGTCAGAACAAAAATATATACAATTAAAGTCAAAATGATTAGAAATTGTAATTTTTTTAATGTTTCCCTAGTGCTGTTTAATAGTGAGAATATTTTTTCCACACATTTTAAAGCATGAT
>CAIGQW010053273.1:7908638-7919182 GCA_903798125.1 Danio choprae
ACTTGTTATTTTGCTAAATAGTTTTCAGCATAAAGTGCAATTTAAAGACTTAACTGGGCGTTTTTGGTTTATTAGGTATGTTAGGTTAATTAGGCAAATTATTGGACAACAGTGGTTTGTTCTGTAGCCAAAAAAAAATCATAAGGATGATAATAATATGGACCTTAAAATTCAAAGCTAAAAACTAAAAGAAATACAGAAAATATAATTGTTAAAGTATTTTCAAAAGAAGCATCATTTCACACAATTCATTCATTCATTCATTTTCATTTCGGCTTAGTCCCTTTATTAATCTGGGGTCGCCACAGTGGAATGAACCGCCAACTTATCCAGCATATGTTTTACGCAGCGGATGCCCTTCCAGCTGCAACCCATCTCTGGGAAACATCCATACACACCCACCCACACTCATACACTACGGACAATTTAGCTTACCCAATTCACCTGTACCGCATGTCTTTGGACTTGTGGGGGAAACCGGAGCACCCGGAGGAAACCCACGCCAACACAGGGAGAACATGCAAACTCCACACAGAAACGCCAACTGGTGAGGCTCGAACCAGCGATCAGCGACCTTCTTGCTGTGAGGCGAACGTGCTACCCACTGCGCCACTGTGAGGCCCTACACAAGTTTATATATATCAAAAAAATGTCGTCAGGCATATTTAGAATATTTATTTTTATTTCCAGCAAGATGCTTTAAATCATTTAACAAATATGTATGAGCGCTTATTCTTTCATAAACTATATTTTAACAAGGAAAGATCAGAATATGTATGTAATTACATTTGTATAAATATACCTGTTATGCTGAATGACAATGGAACATTATTTCACACATATTTTGACATTTTATTTTCACAAACGTTATCTGAAACATTAAAGTAGATGCTTAACTTGATTTGAATGAGCATTATATGTACATACAATCCCTTTTGTAAACTTAATTTAACACAGACATATGAAACGATTCTTATTAAAACAAAGAGAGGAGGAAGAGATTGGATTTGAAAACTTTGCTAAATACCCTGCGCCACTTAATATGCTCAGTTTGTATGCTAATTATATTTCATGTAGGTAGCAGTAGATAGGCTTTATAAAATAATAATAAAAATCAACGAGATTGCTAAAAAAGATGTTTTAGACTAATTATTACACTAAGCAGTTGCGTAATTTTTATTTAAAACATTTTGAACTAAATTTGCTTATAAAACACAAGGCATGTGCTTTAAGTCAGCTGGGGAAGATTAATAAAAAAACAACGCTGACTTCTGGAAAAACTGAAGTTTCTCCAGCAAAACCATTTGCAAAAGTTTCTAGTGATGTAACGACAGGGGCTGCATACACCAAATATGTTCTTATTTTGCACACACTGATAAAAAATTAAAAAGGCACAGATATTAAACGAAAACTAACCAAGACAACTTTTTTTAAAAATCGTTTTATTCAACTGGAATAAAAGCAGACAGGTTAAGATCAGAGAAACATTAAAAAAAAGGATTCTACTATTATTTGCGGGTGTCATGTGACAGTACGCCGTTTGCCATTTTACATGTTACAGCATATGTGCAAGACTTGACAGCTAGTCTTTTTTTCTTTTTGTCCTGTCAGTTTAGTCTGTGATCTAAAAGTTCTAAAACCACTATTTGATAATTTGCCACATAAAAGAGCTGGGTTTTGGAGACAGTATTTCATTTGCTCTGTACGATTCTCTCTCAGTGCCCTATTGTTTTGTCATTCACTGTCCACAGTTAAAATAACGCACCTGACAAGCAATCCAACCACTCGGACCAAATTAGACATCATTTCTCACAGAGACAAAACGCCTGTCTTCCTAGGCTCGAAATGTCCTCCACATTTTCAGTCTCCCATGATTCGGGCCAGTGTTTTTAAATCCTAATGACCCACGACTAAAGCATTTCCTTTGCTCGAAGACTGCTCTCTGTATAAAAAGGCTTTCCGCATTAACCTTCAATCGCTGTAAACAAACAAACTTCTTCGATTTAGCACTTTCCACAACAATCAGAATATCGTGCATAACAGTAAACAACTATCAAATCCACCTCCTTGTAGCTCAAGTCCAAATATATACAACACACATAAGACTCATTTCTTCCCTGCGACAAACAACATGTCTGCACTCAGTTTCATGTAGCGTATCTTCTCAAAAGGACAAAGAACTTGGAGGTCATAATGAAGGGTATGTGCAGTGGTTGATTTGAAAAATTAGTAATTGTGCAAGCATCTCTCCAGCCACTGGCTGTTTTAATGAGTAAATATTAACAGTAATGGCATGCAATTTGCCGTGGTGGTGCTCACCTTGCTCTTGGTTATTCACTCTAGTGACACTGGCTTTGTTTAGCCGAGGCTGTGCCTTACATCACCTTGGTAACCATAATCATAAAAGCCCCCCTAAGTGCGAAGGAGAAAATTAGAGTCCAAGCTTTAATAAGGGGTCTTATGATAAACCAATGTTCTAAGGGATAAAAAGAGGACATTTTTTGCTCTCTCTCTCTCTCTCTCTCTGCAGATATGAACATCATTTCAATGGTAGTGCGAGAAATTCAATAACTGTCCATTAGTGTGATCCAAGGATAGCTCAAATTTGATAGGAAAAGAAAATAATGAAGTCCGTTGATTGTTTTCTGTCCCTCACGCTCCCTTTCTCTGGGTTTAGCCTAGGCAATATGCAATGAGCTCCTGTAAACCGTTTTATGCTAGATTTTAATTTAAAAGAAGATTAATATATTCATCGATACACCTGCTGGACAGATAAGAGTAATCTGGAGGATCCAAAAGCTTGAGGTGGGAGAAATGTGTTTACTGGCATATTCATATAAGGTGAGAACAATTGCATGCATTCTCTTTAGCGGAGTGCATGCTATAGGAGTTATAGGCTGATTTAGCCCTCCTGACAATCTGGGAAAGAAAAAAAAAACCTTGTCCAGGACTTCAATCAGTTTGTATGTTCAGCCCAGAGTATTTGTTAACGTGAGGCATCATTTGCAGACCAACACTCATGGTACCCATAAAGTGTGGACAAAACATTTTGATGCCCCCCCTGTTGGCTGGATGCAGTACGGTCTGAAATCCCGCCCATATAAACCTTGAACAAAAACATGAGCTTCACTTGTGGAACTGAAAAAAATATCACTTGGCAATTTTGTTTTTACACACAAAATTGTTCCAAACAAATTGTCCCACATGTAATTTTTGCATTTAAACCTCATGTTACTGTAAGGGAACAACTGAGATGTATAGTCAAACTAAAACAAATTCAAATGCACTTCAAAAACCTTTTTTTAAATATGGTTTCGGTCATCATGGGCAGTTTTTAAATACGATGATTTATGTTATAATGATTGATTATATGTTTGCTTTTATTCAGCTATTTGTTGACATATATTGTGCTTTGAAAGTTTGGGTGGGATTTTGATATTGTGTCACCCTGCTTATAATCAATACTGTATAGACTAAAAATCCAAAAACACTGCCTGAGTAGACATTTCAATTACAACTTAATTTACTTATGTTTAAATATGATGTTTTACATAGTATGAATATTAATGAATACTAATGGAAGTTGGACGTACTGCATCTGCCATGTTGTCATTATAAGGAATTAAAAATATATACAAATTGTTCCTAATTATGGTAATGATCAGATCACTTAATTGAAAATGTATTATATATATATATATAGACGTCGCCTTTTTGAAAATTACACTTTATTATATATTATAACTGTGTATATGTACTGTCCACCCTATACACAACACCCTAACTCTTGCGGATTTTGATTGTAATGTAATAACAAATTCGTAAAGCTGCTTTGGAATGATAATTATTGTAAAAAACGCTATACAAATAAACTTAGAATTGAACAAATTATCACTTGACCTGCATATCAGTTGTGTCACTTTATTCCTATTCATACTCTAAATGCCCTCTTGTTGCCTATAGAAAAAAGGAGTAGGACATCCGGGTTCCCTTGCTTTCCATTTTTAAAATATTATGAATTCATACGTACTTCTTAGCATACTATATTTCACATATTACTTAGTCGGAAAGCAAGCGATTTCACACAGACACATTAAGGCTGTCCAATCATATCCAACATATCTGAGGTTTAGGATTGTGTAGTATGCTTTGTGTGTGAATCTCACTGATGGATTTTTGATTTTAAGTCTTTTTTATTCAGTTTATGCTAGGTTTTCACAGTTTTCTGTAGTTTAGCAATGCAGCACTGAGACAAATCTACTAAGTACAACTAAGTACAAAAATAATATTCTTTAATATAGAAAATAGGTCTGGACTATATGACAAAAATCTCATATCATGATATAAGTCATCTCATATCCTAATATATTATGACATAATACCATTTCTGTAAATTGAATCAATTAATAGTTTATATATATATATATATATATATATATATATATATATTGACCACATGTAAGACTTTCTTGTTTTACATTTTAAAGTATAAACTCAGAAATGTACACACGAATTTCATGCCAAATATTTGATTAAAAAAGTGTAAAAAATAAATAAATAAAAATAAAATAAAATAAATATGAGTAAAATATAAAACACTTTTCAAAATAATTACAGGTCCAAGATGAAAATAAAAATTGGCGCTAAATAAAATTCTTTCAAGATTGCAACTTTTTCACGATGCTATTATTCATGTTTCTGTCTGCATTCCCGTAATGGCGTGTAATATTGCACTCATTTAAGTTGTGAAAAAGTATCAATGTATGATGTATTTTGTGACACCACAAAAAATGATAAAGCACAATATGAAATTATAGACTTTTTATTTTGTCATTGCAACATACTTTGTCATATTGCACAGCCCTAACAGCAAAGATATATACAAATAAAATAAGGTGCTCAAACCTTTTTTAAAATTAAACCAGACATTTATTTGGTCTGATTGTATAGAAGATGTACAAGTTTCTGTGTGTAAAACATATGACGATAGCTTTTCTCCACAGAAAATGTTTAAATGTGTGCAAAAAAAAGTGTCAGTTTAATCAGCTCTGAAGATCAACTCAATGTCCTCAAATAGTGAGACCGCAGACTGAAAACATGCGCGCGTGTGTGTGTGTGTGTGTGTGTATGAAATGAAACAGCTTCATTCATTCACTGCAGAAAAAGCAGAGGTATTCTCTAGAGGTATAATTTAGAGGTACAAAAAACACTGATCCATATGGCTACTTTTAATTTATGCATCCAAAACATCCCAAAATTTATTTTTTATGCCTTGATTTCTATCTTTGTGTGCCCTTTAAATGGTCTGATTGCTAAACTTCTCAGAAAACGTTTTATTCAGAGAAAATCAAGTACTGATTATAATAAAATAACATCTAGGAACATGATTTTTGACATTTGTGAATTGATGCAAATCACTTAAAGATCGTGATTCCATGTCATGCAAAAATGGAAACTCCTTTAAGCCAGTGTAAGCCTGGCTTTAGTTTGAAATTGTGTATTGCCATTTATGTGTGTGTATCTTTTAGTATATCACAAATCGATTCTTGATTTGAAGTCTCACTCATTTTTTTCAATATACTGTATGCTTAGATTAGATTCCAGTTTGCTGTTAAGTGTTACTTTTTGTATTTGACTAAGATACAGTAGGTCTTAAAAAAAATCTCACTGCATCAAAATAACTGCATGAAATCTGCTTTTCTTGCAGCTCTTGCAGTTGAAAATCCAGGCATAAAATAGAAATTTTTTTCAAACTCTTGTGGAGTAAGCCTGGCTTTAGTTTGGTATTCTGTAGTGTGCATTATGTGTGTGAATCATTTGGTACATAACAAACTGATTCTTTGAACTCTCTCTTTATTTAATATATATTCAGATTGGATTCCAGTTTGCTGTTAAGTGTTTTGTATTTGACTATCTAAGTTACAGTTAGGGCTTGAAAAAAAGAATCTCACTGCATCAAAACAACTGCATGAAATCAGTTTTTCTTGCAGCTCAAAGTCCAGGCATAAAATGTCATTTTTACAAACTCTGGCTTTAGTTTGCTTTAGTTCTATATTCCACCTCTCTAGCTGAATTTCAGCAATAAAAAAACTGTGTCATCTCTTTTATGCGTTTAACAGGGTTTTAAGAACTTTTTTCTCCAACAACCAGCCCATTTAATGCAGAATGAGTGTCTTGTTTTGATATTTCCCAAAGGTTAACAGCCTACGCATACCAAGCCGTGCAATGACAGCAAAGGTTAATTGAAATGAAGAAATTATTTTTGGTTACTAAATACCACTGCTGTCAGCGCCCATAGATTCTTGCTTTAATTGTCTTTGGAACTAGTCTCCAGCTGTCGAATGGTGGTGGTGCAGGTGTATGAGCATGTGTGTGGAAAACCATCACTGTCAGCCATGTGATGTATTCACTAACTTTATCCTCTCGCTGGCATTAAGAACGAGCCGCGCAGTGTGAGGCCAAGGGCTCGCGAAGAAAGGAGAACGAGGAGCGAAAGGAGGGAGACGAGAGCAAAGTTTACCTTCCACTTCAGTAGCTCTGTAAAGGGCTGAAGATGAAAGGTGCTATTTGGTTAGTGGGACAAACTGAACTCTGCTTCGGCTATGAATAGAGCTCTTCATAGGCCTGCATACACTTCCACACTTGTCTTAATGGGATGATTGTATTTCTTCTGTCACATAAGAGGCGCATTGGCAAATCACACTGAATAAATATATTTAACCGCAAGACTAGGAAATGTAAAGTTTCTTGACATTCTATGACAGGGAATGCTTATAATGTTCTAGATAATGCCATTTTTCGTACTGAAATGTCAATGCGTCATGCAAAGAAAGGGATTGATTCAAACTATAGTCTTAAATAGACAGAGGTATTTTATAGTCTCAAAATATCTTAACATACTGTTAAGGAAATGTAGAACTTGCACAAACGTATCCACATCGAACACAATCAGATGTTTTTCTCACCACAGTTATTTTTCTTTTTTTTATTCAGAGAAAGGCGTGCAGGACTTATTTACGTCATTCATTTAAATGTCATGGACAGAGTCTGGATGTTTGTTATATCATTGCAAAGGTCGCTAATAACGAGCGTTTTCTGAATTTTATCAAACACACCAAAATGATTTCATTGTCCTTCCTTATTTATTTGAGTAAATCAGGTCATCTTAAGGGCTCTGCATTCTTATATGGACAGTACCGTAATAAATTTATTTCAGTTAATAAATTCACAGTAAATGTTTCTCTTTCTCAAATCTAGTATTGCAAAGTTTGATTACAAGAAAAAAATGATTGATGAATTCTTTTTTTGAAATTGAAATAAAATTGTGTACAATTTTTACAGACTCTGATTAAAAGTCAGTCCGAAAGCACAACATGTATAGTAATAGTAAGCTTTTATAACTTTATGCACTACTGTGTGTAGTTAAAGTTTGTGGTTAGAAAGACTATTTGTTTGTACAGCCATTTATAATTTTCTTTCTATTCATTACAAAATCCTTAAAAGTGTATACAATGCTTTTCAACATTAATACTAATAAATGTTTCGAAAGCACAGAATTAGCATGTCAGAATGATTTCTGAAGGGCCACATAACACTGTTTCTTTCTTTTCATTCTCATTACGAGAATTTTCAAACATACTTAAAAAGAAAACTGCTATTTTAAATTGTAAAATCATTTCACAATATTATGATTTTGATGTGTTTTGGGTCAAATAAATGGTGAGCAGAAGATATTAAATCAAAAAATGCTTCAAGACAAATGCTAATGCATATATTTGCAAGTATATGGTATTTATACGTTTAAGTGTATATTTACATGCAACATTTTTTTTTCCCACCACACACATCACAAATACGTTGCCTTCCTGACATCAGTCTTAACATAAAGACTCTAATTAGAAAGTCACATGAAGAGAGCCGCTGTGTTTCCAGTCTTAAGCACTGTCACATGGCTCAGAAATAGCTGCTGTTTGCTCAGTGCAGCGGGGGGGTTTTACCTGTACTTCAGCGTATCAAACACCTTTTCAAACCGCTGCTTTGACAAGTTCCTCGACGGACGCCCTAGCTCAAGTGACCGTGCCTGTAGATGTGTACATAAACAGGATTCTTCAGTTAGTAAACATTTGTCTCACCATATATTTAATTCTGAGATTCAGATTGCTAGAGGATGCAATGAAAACATCTCTATATGTTCTTAACTTGGTCTCCAACAGCCTTAAAACGTGAAACGAATCCTACCTGACAATTCCTATAATATCTTGCATCCAACAGCATGTGACATGTCATGCATTTACTGCCTGTTTACAAATATCCCAATGGCTGAGGTTGCCTTGCTCAGTGTTGTTTACACTAGAGATCCAACAGTATTAATCTCTGCTCACTGAAAGGAATCCGAACAGACAGCTTGCATGGAAGAAAGCATAAACAAAGCTACAGCGGCCTCATGCTTTTACAATAAGTCCCGAGGACAAGAGCTGTCAGACACTATCTTCTGACCCAGTCTTCGAAATGTCCTGGACATTCTTTGAGACCACTAGGTGTTTCCACGCTTCACAGCAGACCAATTTTAGGATCTACACCATTCAAAGATGAATTGTCAGTGTTTAGCAGCTGCCTTTCAAATTGTACAAATTGAGATGGTAAATTGGAATAACTTTTTTCGCACAATGTCCATGTATCTCGAAAACGTTGTATGATGTGGTTTTTCAGCTAATTTGAAAAATAAATGTTTTGCTTTTTTTGCATTTATAGGTCACACAGTGTTTGAAAATGTCACATGGACATTCTTTAAAGTTCACAGGTACATTTGACTTAATCCAATGCTGTGAAGAGCAATTGAAATCTGATTTGAGGTTGGGTCCGACTTGAGAAGGCACTGACTACACTTAACTGTCACGTGTGGCATCAGCATACCATGATCAGCCGGCTATACTAAGATGGCGCAATTTTTCCAGACCGCATGCAGGAACTTTGATGACATCACAGCTAATGTCATGACTGGCCCGATTCAGCGCATGACAATGATCACTATCCATCACGACTAATTCTCACATCTTTTTAATTGATACAATTACTTTTCATGCCATCTTGTTAATCATGTTTACCAAAAAATCTACATTTTTACTGCATGTATCTCACATTTGTTAATTAATTTGTTTATTAGTTGTGTGCATAGGTTAATTTTAGACTTTTTCATACAAATGCTCTACTGTATTTAGCTGCATAACCTATTTGGATAATATTTATTATTGAATAACGTTTTTTAAATATAACTGATTACGTCATGAGACCTGCCATGACTCCAGCAAACTATGGCTGCAGTCCAGTCCACTTTTAGAAACGCACTTGTGAACTTCCCCTCCCTTGTTGCCTCAGGGGAATCTTCAGCTCCATTTTGAAGTGCGTTCCACTTCATCAAGTGAACAAGATGAAGCTTACATCGACATACCCTTGATTTTGACAGAGGGCGCGAGTCTGCTTAATATGTCCACTCCAGCACCTGTACTGTATGTTCCAGAATGCAATGCGATTATGATGTCACAACTGTGTTGTTCCCAAGTGCTCATGGGTTTAGGCATTCCATTAAGACCCATTCAGATGTTCCGCCAGTAGTGGACACTTGTGTAACGTAATCAATGACATACATCCAAGTGAACAAGACGGAGGAAAATTATCAAGTGAAGGGTATAAAAAAATGGACTGGAATGCAGCCTATGAGTGCCCAGTGTCCTGCTTATTTGTTTTTAACTCTGTCCTTGACTACACTTGGCTGAAGCCATGGTTCAAGTTGAACTATCAATATTATTAACAATAACTATTCAATATCGAAAGTGCCTATTGCTATGTGTTTATTTGTAGAAACTGACTTATTTAGGCATGATGAAGGAGGTTATAGAAGAGGCTTTACTGCATTGCACAACATAAAAAAGGTTGATCTGTTGGTCCGGAAATTCTGAATCTAGTTTCTCTGTGAAATCAAGTATAAGCTCCCAGAAAAACCAGTACATGGCTAAACCCAAGTATAAGGGGCTTTCCTTGCCATTAATGCTTGATATATATATATAGCTGTGATATACATAAACCTACCAACATCTGTCAGCATGAGACTTACTGTGATAAGAACAAAATTAACCTTTAGTTGTTATAATATCCTAAATGTTAAAATCCAAAATAATCTAAAATATCAACCAATTTTGCTTAAAAGCATCCACTACTATATTATACATTATATTAAAACTTTTTTTTTTTAATCCGTGAAAATGTCTACTTTGTGAATCACGTTGGAGCACAAAAGAAACAAACAGTGTGAAATTTCAGGACTCTTGTAAACTATGTAGACATTTGAAATGATTGCGACTGGTGAACTGCCATTTTCAATATTTCACTGTCTCTTTGTCTTTGGGGTTTTAGCCAATCAGGAACAATCATAGCTCATCAATGTAGTGCTTCAGAGAGACTGACCAGTGATTACACTCTTACAAGACAAGTGTGTGTGTATGTATGTGTGTGTGTGTATGTGTGTGTATGTGTGTTTGTGTGTGTGT
>CAIGQW010053273.1:7921782-7937980 GCA_903798125.1 Danio choprae
ATGATGACTGTCATAGTATGGCTAACTCTAATGTCCTCTTCCCGCAAAAAAATGGAAAATGAAATAGGAAGCATATTTGATTTTTTAATTTGTGCAGTGCTTGTACTCGAATTTAGTGGCAAAGTTTGAAACTAGGCTCAGATGTAATTAAGAAGAAGAAGAGAAACATTTTTTCTTTTTTTAGGAATAAGCAAATGGTCCACTAGGTAATTTTGGCTGAATCAGTGGCAGATGGCAGCAGGACCTGCTTGCTTTTGCTTTATTTGGAATGCACACATCCTCTTATTAATGGATGAAGGCAAAAATACAGATGTGCCTCATCAAACTGTGACTTCTGCCTTTAAAAAACCCCCATATATTTACAAAAGAGAAAGCTGGCAGAAAAAGGATTGTGTGCGCTTGCAATTAATCCTCCATTTGCACACAAATAAACATGCCTCTATGTATACGGTCATGATAAATAATGCAAACAGAACATCAACAAGCAGAAGAGATGATCAATCCACAGACCAAATCCCAAATAAACAGACTTAAAAACTTCTAAAGTGATGACATTAACAAATACGACTTTACAGATTATTCACCCAAAAATGAATGTTTTCTGTTAATTTGCTCACCCTCAGGCCATCCAAGATGTAGATGATGTTTTTCTCCATCAACATCAAAGAAGAATCTGTATTTGATTCATAAAATGCAAGCCAATGGCCATGTTTTCATCCAACCTATTTCATAAAAAATGCTTAATGGAAATGCCAAGATGCACATGCATTTCGAAATTGCGCTTTTTATAAAACGTATGTGCACGTATGTGAGTAGGATAAACTTTTTCCCGATAAGAAAATACACTACAATAGAAGCACATTTACTGAATAAATGTAATAATAAAAAAACATTTCTGTCAGAACAGGGGTGAGATGGGACAGCATTAATGGACAAACCAGTGGATCTACCACATCTGAAATGTTGTTTTGGAAAAAAGGCTCACAGTGGTTTCTCTGACTGCATCAGATTCTATTTTCTTTTTGATATCTGTCAGCATTTCGCTCTCTTTGACTCATCGGATGGAAACAAACGGTGCTTCATTCACAAATGTTTTATATGATATTCCAGTTTTGCGCATATGTTTAATTAACATCTTTGGATGGAAAAAAAGCTACTGGCTACAGGCACTTTGAGTGTCAAAACACCATACACAGGCAAAACAAAATTAATGCTTGTGGCTTTTGAAAATACATTGAGATCTCATAAAGTGAAACAATCAAACTTTTCAGCATCATTACCTTTAATCCATAACCAGAGCTGATTCACAACAATCTGGAGCTCAAGCTTCCTGACACATAATATTAATTTAGTTTTGCCTGTATTTGCTTTAGGGCCTCACGGTGGCGCAGTGGGTAGTACGTTCGCCTCACAGCAAGAAGGTCGCTGGTTCGAGCCTCGGCTGGGTCAGTTGGCGTTTCTGTGTGGAGTTTGCATGTTCTCCCCTTGTTGGCGTGGGTTTCCTCCGGGTTCTCCGGTTTCCCCCACAAGTCCAAAGACATGCGATACAGGTGAATTGGGTAAGCTAAATTGTCCGTAGTGTATGTGTGTGAATGAGAGTGTGTGGATGTTTCCCAGTGATGGGTTACAGCTGGAAGGGCATCCGCTGTGTAAAACATATGCTGGATAAGTTGGCGGTTCATTCCGCTGTGGCGACCCCAGATTAACAAAGGGACTAAGCCGAAATGAAAATGAATGAATGAATGTATTTGCTTTTTTTCAAAGTGTCATTTGTGTTTAATGAATCGCCAATAACCACGGTTTCAGCTAAAAATCTTCTTTAATGTTCTACTGAAGAAAAATAAAAGGTCACACACATCTTGGATGTCCTGATAATGCATAATGCAATTAGCCGATACATAAGCAGCATTCTGTTTTGTTGTGGTTTTTGAAAATTTATATAAAAACAACACGTATGGGATCCATATTCAGTGCTCCCCAAAGATTCAGCGAAGATGCATTTGAGATGCTTGGGAGTCATGTTTGTTTCCAAACACATGGCATTGTTCGGGTGAAACTCGATACCGGCGTGCCAGCTGAGTAAATGCGTGGGTTTTGCAGCTGCCACTAATCCAATGTCTTCTGTTCCAAAGCCGAGTTTACCTGCATGGTCAGCATTCATTGTCTTTCACCCTTACTTTATCACTTCACCTGACACGAAGGCATGCCTGACTTTCCCAGGCCCTCGCTGGTCCAATACAACACTCCCAAGAGCGCCGTTAATAAAGTAAATGTATGCTCCTTCACTTAAGTCTCGTATCTAGACATTACTCAAGACAAATTCAATTTTCAGGATCCGAGTATAATTTGAAATCACTTATCATGAACAAGGCCTAAAACCTTTTTTTAAATAGAGTTGTACAACTTTCAAAATAAGAAAAATGTAGACATTTCATATAATATTTTCATTTCATATATATAAACTAAATAAAACTTATGTTTGGTAAAAACAGAGTTAATCCATTCAATTCAAATCACGAAAGTGGTTTTATATACACAGAAGCAATTTACGGCAAGTTAAATATGATTAAATACAAACATTAGCAAAATAATATTCCATCATTCCATTTAACATTTATGTTTATGTAAAAAATAAAACAATTATTGTTACCTGTACTTACTGAAATATAAACTTGTGAATTAAAAAAAAAGACCACTTGAAAATGATCAGTTTCTCTGGTTTAATATTTAGCAGCTCCACTGTGATCCTAAAATACAGTCTTTTAACATACAGTATAATCTAAATACTCTAATATAATATATATCTATAATAATATAATTTTTGTATAAAAGTGTTACAGTAAATGACGATGGTAAAAATGATATTCATAATATTTGGCTCACAAGAAAGCTATATTATACTTTAATTGTTTCGATGCTTGAAATCCCCTATTTTTCCCATTTATATATAATTGAGACATTATGTAGTATTACGGCAGACGTTGTTTTTAACACAAGAAGATTTTGTACTTCTAATACCATTTTAAATCTGTGTTTGCAGAAAGTGACAAAAAGTGGCGAAGGAGACACATTTCCACTGAGGATATTGCTCATATCAGCCAAACGTCTCCAGAAAGAGGATAACTCAGAGTTTGCTCATGACAATCTCTCATCGGGTTATTATTCCATTAATTAGCGTGAATAAGCCATCTGATGAAGAAGTCATGCTACTGTTAAACAGTCACTTCTCAGGGTCTAGTGCTCTCAGGGGATCTGACCTCCATCGAGTGGACTGTTGATGTGTTTGAGCCAGCTGCTGCTTACATCTTACCGCTATAACAACACGGTTAGATTTTTTACAGTTAATATAAAAAAAGACAACCGTTAAACATGCAACTTGAACTTACTTCAGAACCTGAAATTACTCTAACAAATTATGTCTGTTTTCAAGTAAAGTTAAAGTAAAATGGTAGAATATGACCAAACTCTTCTCTTGATTTACATTAAATTATATTTTTAGTTTCATGAAATGAAAAAAAATCTGAAGAAAATGCAAGGTAGTTTACATATCAAACACAAACAAAGATACATGACAGCCAAATAAAACTATACATTTTAAATATATATTTTTTTACTTTTCCAAAATTATCAAGTGGTCTCTCGCTTTGTTTTCTATAGCTGTATATATATATTTCTTTCTTTTCATATTAATTACATTTTGTTGTTCTATTGCTGCTTTGATGACTTTGCTTTGGATTAAACCATCTGCCAAATGATTAAATGTAAATATGCTAATATTACTATTAATAATATTATAAACTGTTGAAGGCATGCATGTCCCTTTTTCCCACCGATTTACTGTGACAATGAACAGAGTCAATTCTGTCAAATAGCATCATGTTTTCAGCGATAAACATGGACTGAGGCAAAACAAGGATCTTAATGTTGTGACTGACAGATGGCTGTCAAATCAGATGAGAGTGATAAGTGCCCTGCCATTCTGAAAAAAAAAAAAAAAAACAACTTCCTCCTCATGACCCCTTGACCCTTGACCTCTAACCTGACTCTTGTTCTGTTTTCTTAGCTCACAGAGGGGATTCTCCACAGGTGCAGGACCAAGAGGTCACTCAATGTGTAGCAAGTGACCACCAATTGATGCCCCTCCCAAACAAGCAGAGAGCAATGGGGATCTGACCCATGGGCTTTGTCCCGCTCCATGCCATTGTGAGAACCAAAGATGATGATATTGAATGACTACGAGGAGGAAGCAACATATTTCAAGTCTAAGCAAACAAGCGTCACACTGAAGCAAAAGGTGAAAGCGTAAAAACCTATTTAAATAAATAAACAAAAAAAATGTCACTAGCGCTAAAGATAATTACTGGCCGTGATGTGAAAGATGACTTAATTCAAATCGTTAGCTTCTCAGTTAACATGCTTTTAATTTTACTGCACTCATTACTCTCTTCCATTATCTGTACAGTTTTTTTTATGCTGGTCTATATGTAGTAATTCATACAACCACTTAATCTTTGGCTCACCCACTTGCACATTCGCTCAAGCATGCATGCATGCATTCACACATTCAAGCACTTAGACATTGTTGTTTCTACATTCCATTTGTGTGGAAACTGCCATGGTGGAAAAGAAACACAAATCTAGTATATATAACCTAAACCTAATAAAACATTACTCCATTAAATCTGTTAATTTATTTTGCAAAAAAGGCCCACATGGAATCTGCACCCACAGATTTTTTGCCCATCAATGAGTCTATTTATTTACTTATGTAAATAGTGTACATTTATATTTATTCAGTTTTTATAATACTTTCAGTATTATCACTGAACAATATGCAAATGTTTTTTATGATTTATGTACAATGACGTTTGTAAAGTAATATTTTATATAATAGTCTTTTAGTAGATATATTATATGGGAGACTTAATTTGTTTACCAAACAAGTGGTAAGTAAATACCAGTTATTATTTGTTTCTTTAATGACTTACAATACTCTCAAAATCATTCAACATTCAGCTAAAAAAAGCAAAAAATACCCACAAATTCTGTTTGATCCTGCTTATTAAACATCAAGTCTGCAAACGTAAAAATAACAAAATATGCCCTGTAATCTAGTACAAACCTATTTAGAAAAACAAAATATGTAAATGTGAGTTGGAAAATATAAACATACAATATGAAAAACTTACATGATGCTAAAATATTTCAGCAGATTTACTTTACAAACAACAGTTTGACAGTTGTGACCATGTTTTTATATATAATAATAAATCCTAAAATGCATCATTAATAACTTTTCACAGCATCAGTCATGCATACAGATGAGCTAATTTTAACAGTTCTTGGCTCATTTTGAGTCAGACTTGTTAACTCACTCTGACCATATCATTTGAATCCTTGGGTCATTAACTGAAGAATTGCTCTAACTGGATCCTTTGACTCAGCGAGTCATTGGATCATCTGAATCAGGGAGTCATTACCTAGAGACTCACTCTGACTGGATCCTTTGACTCAGTGAGTCATTGGATCATCTGAATCAGCGAGTCATTAACTGAAGGCTCACTCTGACTGGATCCTTTGTCTCAGTGAGTCATTGGATCATCTGAATCAGTGAGTCAATAACTGAAGGCTCACTCGGACTGGATCCTTTGACTAAGTGAGTCATTGACTACATTTACATGGACATCAGTAATCGAATTATTTGCCCTAATCTGAAAAAGACAATAATATGACTAAGGTGTTTACATGAGTTGCTTTTTAAATGGTCCTGTCATGATCCCGTTTAAATGTTATAGCACATAATTCGATAAACGTCATTGCGTCACCTCGCTATCCCCATTTCCTCCGGAGTTTCATGCAACTTTGTGTGTTTAATTGTTCATTTGTGAATTTAACTGCTGTTTGGTACTTACACTTTCATTCAGGAACATTTCATGCATGCCCCCTGTTACAAATGAGATATTGGATGTGCGTATGAACTTCTGGAAGAGTGTAGTTTTAATGGAATTTGATATCGCACGCCGTATGGGAAAAAAAACTCGGCATTTCACAGCTGTCTGTGGTCCTTCACTGACTCGGTAGGTGCAGAGATTATTGTGTGTGTATAGACTATCCTGTTAGCGAAAATCCTACATGACGGTAATAGTTTGATTAAGGTGTTTACATGGCCGTACTGCACTTCAGTAATGCGACTAAAATCGGCATACTCCACATGTCTTAATTCGATTTCTGTTTAGTTCGATTATGACCTTAATCGGATTAATCAAAAATCGCTGTTTACATGGTAGACTCTTAATCAGAGTATTGTTTTAATCATATTAAAATTGGATTATTGGTGTACATGTAAACATACTTGTTAGATCATCTGAATCAGCGAGTCATTAACTGAAGGCTCACTCAGAATGGACACTTTGACTCAGTGAGTCATTGGATCATCTGAATCAGCAAGTCATTAATTGAAGACTTGCTCTGACTGGACAATTTGAATCAGTGTGCTGGTGATTCAAGAACAGATGCAGGCAGATCAATCCAGTTCACTAATGAATCTTTCAATACAAATTTCCAAACAGATTTGCAAGATAACAAGATTACTCAAAAGATTTGTCTTGTTCATGAATCAGACATAGCAATTGCGTCTCTGAGTGGTTGACAATTTCTCCAGTTCAAAATAGCAAGGAACAAAATGTTTTTAATGAATATAGTGGAGTAAAATACAATACTGATAAATACAGAAAAATTTACTTTGTTACAATATTCAATTCTAGAAAACATTGCCAAAACATAGCCGACATGTGTTTTAAGATTTATTAGTATATTAAATGGGTCTATTTTATACTGCTACCTATATCTCAAGAAAGAAAAAAAAACTTCTTCCCACAGCAATTCAAGCTAAAATAGGCTTTTTCTCCATTCCCTGTGGTGAAAGTCTGCAGACTGACAGGTACACAAACATAAATGCAACATACATAGAGCAAAATCACCACTAGAAGGTAGGCTGTTGTTTCACACGTGTTGTTCATTCAGACGCAACTGAAACGGGTAGCTTGGCAACTCGGAGGCCTAGTAATAGTCCAGCTCCTTGTTCTGACAAGTCAGTAATTAATTCTCAGGGTTAGGCTATTTCTTCCCGTTTTTGGATCGGTAACACATGGGAAACGACAAATTGCATGATTGGGTTTATTTAAAGCGATTGACGGCCAAGTTTGGCCAGATCGGTGGTTAGATTTTGGGAAAAATTGGATTTTGTACATTATTTGTCAGTGCTCAATCAAGGCGTCTCTTACCTGCTCAAGTGGTGATTTCAAAGGCTTCGTCCCCCTTCGGTGAGACAAATGAACGAGTGCATGTTAAAACAGGCATGTTCGAGCCATTTAAGATGTGTGAGCCACACTTCAGGCATATCAAAGCAAATAACAACAATTATTTCTCTCTTTCAAACCCCGGCGATTATTTGTACTTATAGAGGTGTAATGAATAATAGCAGTTTACTAGAGGAGGGGAGGGCTTTCTCTCCCACCGGAGAGAGGAAGAATGAATTAATAGGCATCACACCACTCAGCACAGTGCGTGGTAGAGGAACAGCATGATTACAGTATGCTATCAAGAAAATTAGTTGTTTCATTTGAGTATATCCCCAGCATGCCGAAGCAACATAACAACTTGCTTTTGTTTACAGAATGCTTCATTATGTAAAGACAAGCTCAAGATTCCAAACACCTGCTACCACCAAATCACATATTCAATTATTGTGCTTGCTTAAGATCATCCAAATATTTTGTCCACTTACCAAGAGCAAAAACAGTACTAAAGTGATTATAGCTGCGGAGTCAAATTTCTGCTCTGAAGCAGCAGGGCTAGGGAACAGTGTGGCAGAAAACCTTTGTGAAATTGCCTCGCATATATCTCCAGAGGTCGTCCATTGGGGTCAGAGGTCGCAACCTGTGGTCATTATTCACCCATAAAGTACTTTGATGAGTAATGCGACACTTTGTCGACAAGGTTTTCAGATAATTGTCCCAACAAAATACCGTGATTGAGTTACTCCCGGAAGGCACAACATTTTGATAGAGACGTTTTTTTATATCAATCTGAATTTTAATTTGGAGTGTCCGTTCCTGGGTATCATCGGGCAACTGAAGGAGGTCACACGCACAAATACTTGTCAAGAGTGATAAAAAGGTGCAGGTTTGACTTGCGGTTTATACCGATGGTCTTTGAAAACAGACTGGCCTGTGGATTTGATGCAAATTGATGATAACTGGCAAACATGACTGTTACTCTAGTTTTTAATTGAGATGTATTTAATGAACAATACATATTTTTTTATTTTGCCTGTGTTCATCGCAGCAAAGAATATAGTTTTGGACAATTGAGTTCACAAAAATTAAACAAATTTGATTTGTTTATAACTTTTTTAAAAAATGCACTGAAAATTCAACCTTGAAAACCAATTATAAAACTTGAATGTAGGGTTTTTACAAAGTTTTTCAGATAACTATCCAAAAACAAATACAGTGACTAGGTTACTCCTTAAAGGCATTACATTTTTCATAGAGTTTTAACTATAAAAATAAAAGTGAAGCAACACCAAGGTTTCAGATGATTGATCCAACAAAATATTACAATCTATCAAGATAAAATCATGGTTTTTTTAAACAACTTTTATTACAAACTTGCTATTCCTATAGAGTGACTTTGAGAATGCTTTGGTCATCAGTTCTGGCTACAACACCAATTACAAACATTTATCCCAGTAAAACTGCCCGTTCAAAGATTCGAGCAGCCAATTGTGCTCCTCCCAAACTGTTGTTAAGAGCTCCATTTGGCGTATTGCGTTATAGTATGGCATTAATTTCACTGCCTTCATATAGACTCTGAACACGGGGGTCTCGCAGATGCCAGGTCTTTGACTGCGCTATTGTTTGGCGATGGAGGGCACCATCAAGAGATCTGCCAAGGTCGTCTTGTGTGCTTTTTGACTGACAGGAGGCCTGCGGAAACGGGGTGAGATTGGGGGAAAGGCATTGCAATGGGAACTACACTCAAGATTTGAATTGCCTTCTCCACTCCAATCAGCTTGGTGCAAGTTAAATGAAGTGCCTTTGCCTCTCCCCCTCCATCCCTCTCACTCCCCATCTGCAGAAAGAGTCCATGCAGGAGGCTGACAGCGCTACAATCAGTTTGCCATTCACCGCTGCCCCTATTTTAACTTGTATGTGTGAAAATGGCATTGATTGTTAACTCCGACCTTAGCAATTAGAGGAAAGAGAAATATTTGAAGAGTTTTGAACGGAGCCTCGCAAGTGTTTTAAAGACAGATCAGTTAAGCATTAAGGCCGCGCAAAACACCTTGTTTGTTTTTCGTCCACTGCCATTGTTTCCATCAAGCTCGGCGACTGAAAAATAAGCCAGTGGCCAGGGGAGGCGAAACGTACATCACGTCCGCGCCAACGGGGGGATCGCCCGAGTCTGCTATTAAAAGATGTAGAAGCAAAATGTACTATTTAAACAAATACTTCCCCTCGATTGCACACACAAACACATGCAAATGCATTGACAGTCACAATGGATAACTCGGGCTCAGTGTAGGAACAGGAGGTGCTGACTGAAGTATTTGTTTAAATGAATCGGCGCTATGAAAAAACAGATGCAGCAATTAGGAGCCCCATTGCCACACACCGGAGACATGACAAGAGTGCATGACAGTGGCTTTCACCCTCACTCCCCCTTGTCTTCAACATGAGTCCTCTAACAATCCCTGTCAGGAACACTCTTTGAGAAGTGCTTGCACCAGACAATGGCTCTTCACCCTTATTTTGTGCTCTAAGTAGTGCTGCAGAATGCTGGAAGGAGCTGAAAACAGGCAGTAATGTGAGAAAGACGGGCAGCCATTGTGGGAAGTGTGAAAACCAGAAGGACCCTTTTCAGAGGCTCGCCTGAAAGTGCTATGAAGACCTTTAGTCCTTTGCTCTCCCTGAATCCCCAATTAGACAAACATTAACATCAATTAAGCCTTTATAGGACACAGGTTCCATATAATTACCTTAATGGGTTGACGCTTTCTTTAGCAGCAATTTCTTAAACAAACTTGAGCCTTTGTGTGACGGGCTAAGAAAATTTTCAGCAGGGAGTATTTGCTTTTGTCAGGCTTTCTAAAGAGACAGACGAATTGTTCTATTTAACAACAAACACCTTCAGAGAGGAGCCTCAAGCAGGCCCAGTTCCCACCACATCTGACTCGACCGTTCCAAGCTGATTATCCAGCGGAGACAAAAAAAATCTGACCAGCCGGGAGAGCGAGGACACATGCGGTGAGGGGCAGCACACAAAAGGGCCCAGTGAGCCCAGCCCAACTATGTGAGCAGAGTACCAGAGAAAGAGCCCCTCCACTTGAATTAGCTCTCTATTTAATGTCCCAAAGAGCCAGATCCGTTCCCTGTCTGAGAAACAAAGAGCAACGAATTAGAAAAACAGGATCTCTCCTGATAAAACAAGGCAAATTCGCAATGGAGGCGCAGTTAATTAAACGCAGACCCCGTTTTGTTCTTCCCCTTCCTGTCCTACTGCCTATTATCTTCCGCAATCTGTAACGAGGCAGGTTGTACTGGAAGAAAAGTGTCACGGCATCAATCATAACCTTTTATTCGCGCTTCAGTGGAGCCTGCGTCCCACAAGCACGTTTATTGAATCAGAAATATGGCCGAGAAGCGAATACACCGCAATATATTTAGGATAACCAGACGCAACCAAAGAAAAAACAGCAAGGGCGACAAGGGTGTTTGATTTGAGAAATTTGGAACAAATTGCTCACAAATCAGCAGCACAAATAACACTTTAATCACGGATATTTTTATTCTACTGGCACTCTCTGTCCCAAAAGTGTGATTTTATATTCAGCCGCATAATAGCTTGTGAAGAAGCAGTTCTTTACATTCACTTTTGAATGAATGTGCTTTGATATACTAACTGCTAAAGTTTTGCAGCTTTCGGCCAAACGGTTTATTTTGCGCACACAAGCAGGTGTGGGTGCATGGTCAAGCATTGATCAGACTGGGATACATTAGCTGGAAATTGGCCTCTAGAGGGCAATGGTTCCATAGCCCAATCCGACAGCCAACACCAGGAATCACTTGTGTCTGTCCCTAATGTGACAAGAGCTAAATATGTAAATCATGCTATTTGGCATCTATAATTGGACATACTCTTGAAAATCCTCCCTAAATATGGAAAGCTGTGTTAACCACCACACAGAGATTAGCATATATACATTAAATCTGCATTAGACATTTGAAGTTAGCAAATCGTGTCACTATCATTGAAAATAAACTGTGAGCCTTTATAATAATTGTGACGTGTGTGAAACCTCGCTAATGGGAAGTGATTCATTATATCACCTCCAGTCTTCAAAAAAATCACAGTCCAGAGGGTGGTATTGTTATTTGTCTCACACCTTAACAGTTGAAGGAGTTGCAGAATGAACAAAACTGCTAGTATGATGAAAAAATTCTAAGCTAGCATTCTCAGAGGTAAAATGTGATTAATGGCGTTTAATAACCCTTGTTGACGAAGTATGTCTTGACATTCATAAAAAGACATTTCAAACTGTATCTCTGTGAACTATTCTAAAAAAAAAAAAAGAACTTGACAAGTAAAGCCAAAATATTCACACATGGAATGCTTTTGCCATCAGTTCTGTTGAAACTACACATACTTTGCACATAGGCTTTGTATGACACCAGGCTTTGTCTGTTTGTTCGGAGAACTAACATGAGCTTGGACACAATCGGAGGAATATTTAACAGACAATTATGTCTCAATGCAATGCCGTTGCTGTGACTGTGAGAATTTCTTAATTCAAAACAAAAGCTTTCCAGCCAAAAACTGTGATGTTGGCAGCCAATAAAAATGAAAATATTTTAAAATGTAAAATAAGACCGAGCTAGAAATGTGAAAAACAATAATTAAACAAGAGTATTTTATTTGAAATACTAACTGATATATCACACATTAATCAGCAAAAAAGGAAAGGTAATGTATTGAAACTCTCATTTTATTGTACAAATGAGTAAAGCTTTGTAAATACATTTTCAGTACACAACATCTTATTTTACTCTCAATTAAAAATATATATTTTTCAGATTACTCTGCTGCTCTGTAGATTTATGCAAATAAGAGATATTAATATTGCTTCAGTTTTCAGACACATTTGGATTACTTAGTTCCGTTCTAACCGTAAAGATTTCTAGGTATACAGTCAAATTACAGATGATGGACACACAGCGATATAGTCTTTGTATTTAAAGCAACAAATGTCACAACAGTTGAAACTCCAGTGATTGTACGAATCCTTCAACCCATAGGAGTTAATTTTCCTTGCACTAATCATGTTCTTAAATAAAATAACATTCACATTCTGTCAAAATCCCATAGCAATTAATGTATATTTAGATTACATTAACAACCGTGCTACTGGTAAAGCTCATGGTACGAGGCTAGCTGAATTGACAGTTCAATTGGAAATCCCAGCATGATCAGTCAAATGACTGACAAAAAAGGGAAAAAAGAATATTACAACTCTTTGTTGGAACTCTGTGTTTTCTAATAACCTCCAATCAATTGGAAATTGATTGCTTAATAACCATTTATTCAAGTGCATAGTAAATAACATTTTTAGAACTGTAAAATAAGGTCCTAATAATTACCCACTGCCATATTCTCTCAACTAATCGGTGCGGATTTATGGCTTAATTCAATATGCCCTTTTGTTCTAACCAGCAAAATGAGGACTAAAATGGATGTGCTTATTAGCTCTGGCTTCTGCTGTAAGCATTTATTACTTTAATAATTTTATCTAGCGAATAATCAGCCAGTAAAATTGCTTTATCTAATGGACTGTTCTGGTTACATGGCTTCTTCAGCTTTTGCGTGTGGCATGCTCAACCTCTCCCCCACAGAAAAAGTCCTGCTTTAGCTCCAAATCGCAGCTTGTCCAATCAAACCTGCTCTGTGCAGCCTACGGGTATTACATTTCCAACACCATTACTCTAACGAATGAATACACATGCACTTCAATTACAAACACGCGTTCATTCACGTTAAAATCTCCTGGACAATATTCATTTGCAGCCCATCTCCTTCCCGGTTGGATACACGGAGTGATAATAGCCGCCACCTTTAAAAGTCATGCTCCAAGGCTTAATCTTTACGAGCAGTAAGTGGCTACATGTCCTACAAATGCGCCGAGGTGATTTTTATCTTGGAGAAGAATGCCACTTGTGTTCAGGTGGTAAAGTAGTTACAGAGACTGGAATTACATGGTGAAACAATCCTCAGCTCTGTGTCTGTGCTTCTCCACTCACCGTGACACAGTGGCAAAGCCTGTCACTGGAGCCATTTAATCAATGCGTTTTAAATACATCCAAACGTTTAATGATTCATGACTACATGCCACATCATACATCATATAGCTAATGCACCGTCTATTGTATATCCCATTACTGCGAACATGATAGTTGACCTAAAAATGAAAAGTGTCATTATTTCTTGCCCAAACATGTGTTGCTCTTCTCCCCCTTTATGAAACAGAAAACCTGTTTGAGTAAATAACAACAGAATATTTTGTTCTTTCATTAACTCGTTCATACATTAAATGATTCAAAAGATGCATCCTATTTTTTTTTTATAAAACAAGTGACATTCAGCAAATGAGAGCCTCTATAATGCAACACACAAAGGAGTTGATAATTTCTTTTCCATCCACGTAGAAACAAAGTGCACGGATGCCGATGCTAAAATAAATGTTTCGCTGTTTTTCCTATCAAGTGGATGATTGATGTTGCCTCATTTCTGTTGGTGACCGAGTTAATACGCAACATAAATAAAGCTTGAAAACAGCTCCAGTCCACATTTGCTCAACTAAATAAACACATCAGCACAATCTGTCAAGTCTTCAAATAGTCATCATGGTCGACTTGCCAAAAAGGGCTGGAAGCGCGGGGCCTTTTTTTTGCCGAGTATCAGGCGTGCTTCTTTAGGAAGTGTTCAAACATGGCACCTCTCTATCTCCATTCACACCCTCTCCTCCTCATCACCTGAACTGTCTGATGCCTGTCAATCTGGAGCCGTGGGAGGATATGAAAGACGGCTTTGAGTTGTGGTGGCGTTGATGGGGAAGGGATGGAGAATAGCACACCAGTGGTGCCAGCAAGAGAAATGGTGCGGATTCCTCATTCCTCCCCATCAGCACCCAGGGCACTGTGAGGCTCTTTTTAAAAGAGCAGATTGACTCCCTCTGCCCCCCTCTTGAATGAAACCCCAACCCTGAGCAGATGTCAGAGATGGGAGCCAGAGACGGGCCGCTGAGCTGGCCACGAGGTGTGAGGCTTTGTGACAGGTCCGCTGCTAAAGGACCAGACACAGCGGGGTTTTTAGCACATCCATTGGATAGCTGAAGTCCCTCAGAAATGGATGGAAGGGCCATCGGGGGGTGGGAGCGGGGGGTGTTTCATTGTGAGAACCCCACCGGCTTCATTTAGCCAATGTTTACAGATGTATCCCAGGCCGCAGGAGAGCAGTTCAGCATCATGTCAAAACTACGATCGGTTTTCAGAATTGGCACCGCTGCGATGGAGGAACAGAGAGTCGCTTGGAGGTTAAGAAAATGATCCGTTTTTCTCCAAACGGATGGAGGCTAACCTAAAAGACTGATGCTTAATGCGTGTAATCCTGCGAATAAACAAACCTCACCGAGCGTCCCCTTCTGCGCAGCAGCCTCGCATCCTCCAACCTTGCCAAAACGTTGTCTCACGTATCCCTAAGAAAATAAAGAATTTGTTCAATTAGTCGCTGTGTTGACCACAAGCGAAGCCCTTAATGTGAGCATGTGTGTCTCTACAGAGCTGGTGGGCGAATTACAAGCAGAAAACATTTCAACATGGCACTCCATTTTACCAACTGATGGCAGGAACAGAATGTCTGTTATCATTTATGTATTCACGGTTGATTCTGTGAACGTTAGGGCTGAGAGCAAACGTTGCGCTATGCAGTGGCTGTGTGTACCAACCGAGTGGGATACTGATGATCATTTGCTTTGATATCAGAGTTTACTAATCACTCGAGGTGATGGGACTCGGAATTATTTCACTCCATCTGGAGTTCAGTAACAGCAGATTTCGCATGCTAGTATTACTATCTTTAAGGAACAGTATGGATCTTTGTGAATGTGTGTGTGTGTGTGTTCCTCATGGAATAACGCACCCCCTGAGGTGCTCTATCTCAGACAATACCTATCCATATCCCTTTTCTGGCGCATGTAGAGGCCCAGATGGTTTAGTATTCACTTCTCTGCCAAGCAGATGGACCTGCAATGTACTTCAATGGTCTCAATTATATATGCACACAACTACCGAGGAGGAAACCAGAACCAGAGAAGTTTAGGACCATGATTTCTCATATTGGCCACCCACCAAGCTTGTAGACCTCAGTGATGTCAATGTGTTCGAATGTTATGTGTAATTAATAGAAAAATGTACATCCCACAGGTGCTGCTTTTCTTCATTGAAACGACACAAAAAACATTTGCTGTGGTAGTTGCCAACAAAATCTTTTTTTTTTTTATTTCAAGAATGATAAATAGGATAGTACTAATACGACCACAAAAAAATCCATCTGAGTGTTACTAAGAAAAAAAAGTAAAATCTCCAACCTAATAAAGCCGAAATGTTGTTAACTCATCAACACAAAAATGCTTGCCGTGGTATTCACAGCCGTTACATTGCAGAATGATCCACATTTTGGACTCGATCTGGCCTTGTGGACATAATAGAGGTTATCTATGTTGCTGTTATGTTTGGTTCTCAATATCTTAAAGTGCAAACACTGGCCAAACTGATGTAAACACTTTCTGTTTTAATAGAGACTGGTCAGGCCCAGTTTAATTGGCCACCGTTGATGGACAAACCCCAAACGGAGAAACCTGAGAGACACGGAGAGGATTTTTTTTCCTTCTCATGGTCAGACAGTGTGAATGTCGGCCTAATTGTTGAGACAAATTCCTCCTCCAGACTGAATAAAATAGATTTAACAAAAAAAAACTACTTTGTAAATTACACTGCAGTCATGTTTTGATTAGGACATCATAAGACCGAACATATATTCATTCATTTTCAGCTTAGTCCCTTTATTAATCTGGGGTTGCCAC
>CAIGQW010053273.1:7942980-7965593 GCA_903798125.1 Danio choprae
GTGTGTGTGTGTATATTTTTTTTCTGACGTGTAATTGAATTATAAATTGTGTGCAATCCGTTAACCAAGCATTGAAATTTTTAAATAAGCTTAGTAACGAAACCATGTCATGTTAAAAACCACAGGCAGAATTATCCAGCGCCTACAACCTATCCAAATAAGTGTTAGCATTACTACTTATTGTTACACTCGTGTAGACACGTCAAGACTTGTTTTCTCAATGCATTGAAATTTCACAGTTAAAACCTGTCAAATGGAACTTCAGTATTTTTGGTTAAACAAATTCCCAGATGTGCGTCACTTAGACAACGCATAGTTTTCTGCTGAAGCCAGCTGCATTACACTTTATGTTTGGAATAAATGCAGTCTATAGAGTTGTCTCAGCTGTCAGCGACATATAGCTACTGTATATAAAATTATATCATTCTTTTAGGTGCTGGAGTTGAGCAGATTCCCGAAGGCTGCTTTGGTTCAGACTGCAATTGCAAACAGTTGACGGGTCAGTGGACTCTCTGCACTAACCTCTTGAAGGCAGGCATCAGGCACTGTGTAATTAGATGGCTGTAATTACCACTATGTCACTTCAAATGTCCAGCATTCCTGCATTATAATCAAAAAGCAACAAACACCCAAAGCCACCTGGAGAGGTCAGTGCACATTTACTAAAAAGGGAAGAACTTCTTCAAATGACAAATGAAATTTTTTCTAGACTTTGACTATTTATTCTTGTTATTGCTCAGCATGATGGCATGGGAACAACTTTTTCTGGTTTAATGCAAGCCAGAGTTTAGCAAATCTACTCTGTGACAATTTACACCAACTGTAAAAGGATAGTTTACACTATAATGAAAATTTGCTGTAAATATGCTTATCCCTCTAGATGTATTTTATTAGATGTCAGTAGAACATTTAAGAAGTTTTTTTCTTTAGTTGAAACTGTGTCTGTGGTGATTCACAAATTTAAAGCTAACTGACAAGACACTGATAGAAACAAAACAATACAAAACAAATGAACACCCTGATGGTACATTAATGTTTTAAAAATTGAAAAGATTGGTCTTAATATTGAGCTGACAATTTTTTTTTAATATAAAAAACTTCATTATCCAGGATAAGGACAAGTACTACTTTGATAAATAATACACACATTACAATAAAGGTAATCCATTTGTTAAGTCTGACGTCACGCGAAGCAGCTTCCGGATCCAATCACTCTATCAAACTGTATTGGGAGGCTCAACAAATTGTAATAATAAACATTTATAAGCACTGTAATACTTTTGCAATCATGATCGGAATTTATATAACCATGCCTAATATCAGATGGCCAAAAAATGATTTATTTTCTATAAATTGTTAAAATATTGATCTCTGTAATGCAGCAAGTCCAGAGATTGTTGTGTACACTATGATTCTATTTCAAAAATTAGATTACTAAAAAGGGGTCATAAACAAATATTTTTTCAATTCAACTGAGTAGCGGCTTGAACCCGAAAACAGTATTTCATATGTCACGACTTAACAAGCATATAATGTTGTAAATGAAGTTGCTTCTTATGCACAGACTGATCATCAGTGTACAAATATTCATTTTATTTTGTCTTTTTATGTTTTTGTTTGACTCTCAAATTGCCAGTAGCTATTGACTTGCATTTTCTGAATCATCGCCCAGATAGCAAACAGATGTCGATTCAGTGTCTATTTTTGGTTGTAGGTCAATCAAATTTCAACACTGAATCAATAATCACTATGTATTCAGTGCATCAGAACAATATTACAAAATAAAGCATTGATTTAAAGTGGAAATGAGGTAGGCTTCTTAAAAAATACCCCAAGGCACCTGGTTAAAAGCATAATGTTGGTTCTACGTAGAATTTTTTTTGGGAGAAATTCCGATTGGGTTCAGTTTTGTGCATCTACATCTTTTGAACTACAATAGCTAGCTGGCACAGTGCTCTGAGTCAGATGTAAGCACATTAAATGATGATTTATATTTATTTAGCACTTCTGCACATTTAATGTAAAATGAGTAAAGTCAATCTACAGCAATTGATCTCTACCATGTCAAAAACTGTTTATATCATCACATGACCCTACAGTGACACTTATTACTGAGATTTTGTTAAAGTATTATTATTATTGCATTATTATTATTATTAAATATTATTATTTTGTAAATGTAATCGAATTGGTTTAGCCTATGAATAAATTGAAGTAAAGTTTATATTCACACATTCAGACTTTCTCCTTAATAATATAATTTCGGAAAATTACTCTTTGCATATTCTAAATGGGGAAATCAGAAGCCAATGACTATCAAAGGACAACATTGTTCATAGTCAAATAGTGCTAATGTTGTTTTGAAGTCATACTTAGCTACATGTGATTTCAGAGCGAATATTCAAAGTGCCACGGTAAACAATAGAGCATGTCACAAGTTGTCACTGAATAAATGTGTGAATATAATTACTTCAAAAAAACTTCAAAATAACTTACCGTTATTATTACAATTCATTAATTACAATCAAATATTTGTTTCTTCCTTTCAAGGCAACCAACTTAATCATAAGGGACTAAAATATGAATGAGGAATTAATCTTTCTTACTGCACTTTTTAAGTTCATATCAAACGTTTATCTCGTGCAATTTGTAGTCTCTTAACATTAGCGCCACTTTATAAAATTGACTTTCAACAGTCAAAGCAAAAGCTGAGTAAAGTTTCGCTTCGTGCAGAGTATTACTTCCTGTTTAGGCCTACATGATCAACTTGAGGAAAAAGCTCTTCATAAATCTACAATCGGCCTCTACCATGTCAAAAACTAGTTTAAATGATATAGTGTTTAACCGATTAATTAACCGCATGTATTTTTTTTAAGAATGACGATGAGGAAACGGAGGAAATCGCGCGCGGTGTTTTTGAAGCTTAATTTACCTGTTGTCGTTTGTCGTTCAGCCTCTTGATAGGATGATTCGTCGTCTTGAAATGGCGTGTCAACGTAGCACAACTTGTGAAAATGTGGACCCCCCAAGACTATTACGTTCGTAATAAGCTTATTTTGTAACGCAAAATCGAGTCCAGTGTGAACAACAAAATCAACTGCTACTTTCAGGAAGCTTCAGTGGCTGTGACAGGTAAGATAATCCACTTACTCATTAGATTTGCATACTAGTTACGAATCATGGGGAACTATTTATTTTATTTTATTATGACGTTATTTTTGTTATGTTTTTTTATTATGTTACTACAATGTTTTAAGACAACCCCCTTTTGTACGTGTAGTGTGTCTAAAAAAATGCCAGCTATTACAACAAACAACTTTACATTTAGTCCCAGCAGTTGTTCAGTATTGCCACACATCTAAATAAGCTATGGCCACATAATTAGCATCACCGCTGTCTGTGTAACATAAATATGATATTTTAAAAAGTAGATATATTATTACAAGACAGAACATCAAGGCATATTTTTCTCAACTGTGAGCATAAGCTTTGAATCCGAAAGCAAGCTGCGCCTGAGACATTCATATGGCTGCATAGCTTGCCTTTACGTCTGCACCCTTTTCACAAGTGCTTTGTGAATGAACTCCTGTGTCTGATTCCAGCTATGACTTCCTCGTCAAGCGTCTGCTTCAGCACACACATCAGCACCCTGCTGTACCATTGTGGCCTGTATTCTCATTTCCACTCTGGGCATTCCATCTACATTTGGGCCATTACAATGGTGGCCCAGCATGTTTTCTTCCCAATTCAGCTTAGCCTCTTCACTCTTCCATTCCTGTCCTTACATATTTTCTTTGAAATGACATATCATAGTTATTTACAGGTATTTTATGGAATCACATACCCAGCGAGGTCCATAAGGACTACTTTCCCAAGATGTTTTAGACCATTCACCCAATGTATGTTTCTGCGTAAATGACAGAATGACATACATTTTTTTTTTTTTAAAGTATTGCTTTAAGCACACATCTAAAGTCTAAAGTTTTAGAAGTCACATGGAAGTGACCATTACTGATAAGCATCTTGCACTTTTTTTGATTGAAGAGAGATGTAAATAGCTTATCATTAGAACCTCGTTCTCAAGATGGGTTTGAATGGATCTTCAGGCATTCATGGTCTAAGACAGAGTTGCTGCCATGCATGCAGTTCAATGGCAGCCATGGAGTGGGACTCTGTGGGACTTAGCAGCAGGAACAACACACCAGGCCCTCAGATAATGGACTCGCTGAATGTCTACCATCTGGTGTTTGTTTAATACACAGAGAAGGTCAAATGGCCAGCGATCCTTTTCTACTCTCCTGCATTCACTTCTTAGATTGGGGAAATCATTGATTTTACCCCTCAACCGGATGATCTTTGTGTGTTGGAGCTCAGTATGACAATGACAACAAGCTTATTGCTTAAAACAGCACTCTGTAGGACTGAAACAACCTGAATTCAGCTTGGGAAGTGAATGCTCAGTGGTGTGTCTTTGCTTTGATTGAGGCCCCCAGACACAAATTCACTCCTGTCTTCATACATTCGGGAAGGCTCAAATTATTGGACTTTCATTTGCTTTGATCTCCCTTGCTTATCTGGGGTGGTTGGGTGCTTTACCGCTTGGCGGTTACACTCTCGTTGAAATTCATCCGTTATATTACCCTTACCAGGCATTCCTTATGCTGTTTTATTGCGAATCAGTAGGTAAATCTACACAGCCGTTGGCTTTCCATGACATCTTATAGGGCCTTGTGGTTTTGAAAGAGTGAATGGAAGCTCATTGCCTCTTTCAGTTTTATTCATGAGGCGCTCGGTTGCATCATGTACCCAGGCGCGTTTGGCGGTGTCCTCATCGGTGGAAGTTACACATGCTAATGATCTCTTAAGTGCTAGACTGGAGAGTAAACCATGACTAACTGCAGAGCTGAGAGAGAACGGGACACGTGCGCAGTCTCATTTGGCAACAAGGCAGGCTTTCCTCTCAAATGTGAGGCAACTAAATACACTTAATTGAGAGTGAGTGGACATAGAGGACAAGGGTGAGGAATACAAGCTGTAACTTGGATTTACTTGATTACCAAAACAAATTTAAGGACCGTACTCTTTACAGTTGTTAATGAGAGACTTAATTTCATGCTAATGAGCTGGAAATATATTGTTACCACAGAAAGTAGTAAATAGAAATAAAATGTCTTTCATTATGGCTTAAATTAATCCATTTACGTAGAAAATCGTTATCTGGTGGCTGCGTCAGATCTGAGAATGTGTTTAGAAGAAGCATGCTTAAAAGTCCCTTAACTTTTTGGTGACTTTCTTTTTGTTAGAAGAAGATTTTTAGCTGTAACCGAGGTCCTGGTGATTCTTTGAGAGTAAAAAAAGAAAAAGAATACAAAACAAATACCTGTGGGAAAACAAAACAAGCGAACTGTGCACTAAACTGAACATTATTTACAACATCATTCATTACCTATAATCCAGTCGTGCAAGCTTCTTGTAATTAAGTATGATGATGTATGCACGGGTACAAGTTCACATAGCAACTAACCCTGTTTGTTTACAGAGGTTGTCATTATCATCCCTCCAGATTGCTGTGATTTTTTTATTTTTTTATTTTTTTTTTTACTTTATTTGTTGTAAAACCATGTTAATTTTTGTAAGATCTGGCTCTTTATATATTTTTTTTATTTCCTCACTTTGAGTCAAACATATCAACGTCCATAATGAATTGTACACATCAATGCAGCAGTAAGAACACCTGTGGTACTGTAGTTCACACAGGCCAAAACACACAGGGATACATGATAAAAAGCATTACCGACAATCACAGATATTTGCATTAGGGCTGCACAATATTGGAAAAAAATTACATTGCAATATTTTTATTTTCTGCGGTTTATTTTGCAATAATGAAAGAATACCGAATAGCTCTATTTGGAAATAATTAATACATTTATATTGATTGGGATGATTTTGTAGTGGAGTGCATCTGCAGAAAATATAATGAAAATGGATAAATAGAGCAATTATATAAATAAAGGTGTCTGACAGTATTCAGGTAAAGAAAAAAATAATCAAATGCACAATAAAGTTGTATAGTTTTCATTGTATAAATAATTAAACAAAATAAATCTTTGTTAAAGCTACAAAAGTTTTACAAAAAAATTCCTTGTGTCCCGATTGCTTTAAACTTGCTTAAAATGCTTACAGTCACTGGCCTTAAAAACACAAGCAACTGATAAACTTTCAATTTATTACGGTGAAAATGAAAATGACTCCACAATTTTCATGTGTTCTAAACTGTTGAACCTGATCAACTAAAATCCTGACTCTACATTGTAGATCCTGTAATGTGACTATTGCGGATTCACACATTGCAATATTGATGCTAAAAGATATATTGTGCAGCCCTAATTTGCATCCAGATTAGATTAGATTTCTCAGAGGATTGCTGAGTTTTTCCAAAAAACAATAGATCGTTAGCTTTGAAATCATTACAGAGGATATCTAAGAAAGTAACACAAACTTGGCAAATTTGGTTGGGATTAAAATCACACAGCATGACTAACCAATTTTTCTAATGACTAAAATATTTTTTTACAGACTAATTGTTTACCTTTTTAAGACCTCAATACATTGTCTGGAGTCTCAGGTATTTATTATGGTATTAGGATGAGTACATTAGCATCGCATTTTCTTTCTTTTGCTTTTTATTACTTTAATAGAAAGATGACATAAAGATGAAAAAGATGTCGTCTCCTCACATAAGAAAGCAGTCTGTAATGCCCTAAGCCGCCTCATAGCACAGGCCTCCTCAGGAGGGAAACAATGCAGCTCATTAGGATGGGCAGGGCTTCTCAGAAGCACACAATGCTTACAACCTCCACAAGCAGGAAACAACTTTGAGCCCAGTCCCAGGAGGTCAGTAGCAAAAGTGGCAAAATCATTTAAATCTCCTTAATGAACTGTTAATAGGTCAGGTGTCTGTTTGTGCCTAGTCTGAGCCTCTGCCTCCCCCTTGAGTTCCTCAGTCAGTCTGCCAGTCAGGAAGTGGGGGAACCAGGTCAAGAGGTTGCACTTAAACCCGTTACCATGGAAATAAATGCTTGTTTGTTCACACTTGAAAATGACAGTATCACGCATGGTTTTATCTCTTATGCAACAAATGTGAACTGATAGATTTAAGCATCTCATGAGTATAAGTGAAATCCAGCGCATGATTTGTGTCCATATGTTTGGCACTACCGAGCCGTTCATGCTGTATATGTCACAGATCGTGACTGTGTTTAGTAATTTGCTTGTTGTGGTCATACTTTACTTTTCTTACTAATTAGCAGGTCAAGTTCTCAGTGGCGTAGTGAAATAGCACTTTCAATCGGTTAGTGTTGTGCATTGCAAGGCCAGCCCAATCATTTGTTAGAGATAGAGGCCACTGTGATACTATTATTATAATTTTTTCATTTTTTTGCCAGAAAAGTTCCAAGTCTTTAACTTATATGGGTATTAATTATAGTATTGTGTGAAATTCAAATGAAGCCTTTTGGGGATTTCATTATTTAATCAAGCAAGTTCTGTCTAGAATCTTTGGACTGTTTTCCGCAAAGCTTTTTCACTTTCACTAGTATTGAGCTAATGAAACTCTTACTGCTGTATTTTGTGTCCTGGGATCTAGCACATATTTCCCAAATGCACTGATTTCATAAGTATAACTACCACTTGTGCGTAAGATTGATTCAAAAGCATGTTTTATCCATTCCCTCTTTCTCTTTTTCCTTCTGTTTTTTTTTGGCACACTGAATGTAAAGCAACATAAATGTATATTGGCATATTATAAAAATATAGTATTATAGTATAAAGTAAGTATGTTTTAGTGACTCAAAAGGCATTGTTTGAGAATTATCCGTGTTCATTTTTTAACAACTGGTGTTCAAAATTTGAATGGGCAAACAAAAATTAAGATATCAGCCGAAGAGGTTTTCAAGCTCTGGTTCAATTAATTATTCAAAGACTTTAACATTTTTACAATATGCCAGAAGGAACCATTAGCCCTTTTTAAAGTATTTTTTAATTTCAATTTGCGCTGCGGAAACATTTTGATGAATTTGATGAGGGCTGGGGATTTAATGTTGTCCCACTGGGAGGAATTATTTGATTCTAAAAAGACACATCATAATGGAAAACGTGGAATGAAGGAGATTGCAATAGATTGCTGTAATTCAGACTCTTTGGCAACGTCTTAAATCGTTGCTAGCTCCAATCCCAACCTTCAAAGAAACGCTTGACTACAGTGAGAACCACTGTACCACTTTTCACCACAGGTAGCGATATAATGCAGCCAATGATTAATTTTAATTAAACACATTTTGGAAAATGATATTGAATGTTTGAACCCCTGGTGCTTTAATTACTTTATTGCCTCTCAGCTCTAACTCTGAAATGCTTTGGCTGGATGACATACTGGAATATATCCTAAAAAAAAACTCACAGCTGGCATGCAGAGAGCTTCTTCTGATTTCTATAGTGCATTTGCTATAAGGGTGATACAATCTAAGTATGTTGAAAATTAATACCACTATGAATGCTAATTTGCTCACAGCCTAAGAGCTATTTTAAATTAGCTGTGAAATTAAAGAGAACATCTTACTGTTGACGTACAGCTGATGTTATTCCTTTTATTGTCAAGTAATTGCAACCTGGTGATGTAAGGAGGCTTCTTGACCTTAGAAGGTTTATCATGCCTCCTGTTACAGCTAGAGAAAGTTAAACATCCTCTGTATACTTTGGTTAAAGAAATAATTTACGCAAAAATGTGCTCTCCCACAAGTAATTCCAAACCTTTACGATTTTCCTTTTTTGGTTAAACGCAAAATAAGATATTTTGAAAAATGTTAAAAACCTGTAAGCTGAAAAACAAATACTAAACAGGTTACAATGTATTTTCAAATTGTTGTTTTGTGTTCAATGACAAAAAAAGAAACTCAAAACAGGTTTGTGACAAGTGAAGGTTGAGTAAATGATGACCGAATGTTCAGTTTTTATCCCTTTGAGATGCACCTGAAGTGCGGACAAGGAGGGTCCGAGTGGCTAGAGCTTGAATTTGGTCTTCATGAGCTCTAATGACCTGACAAAAGTTGGGATTATCAGACGTGCAGAGAGACAAATGGCATCTGCAAAGCGTTTGGCCTTAAGCCTCTTGAAGATCCTCTACCCAAACAAGGCAATTCCAACAAGCCCTTTACCCATCCTTTGTCTATGGGCAGAGAAGTTGAAACAGTTCAATGGGAGGATTACCCCCACTTGAGCTGTTCTGAGAGAGATGAATTGATAAGTTCCTGTTGGGGTTAAACCAGGTAGGAGAAGCTACACTTTTCTAGCACGGTCAAAAAGGAGCCGTTTATAGTCTTTAACTCAGACGTATGTCAGTTAACGACATTTAAAGATGTCTTCTTAAGAATCAATAGGTTAATCTCAACGAATGATGCATTTAAAAAATAAATAAATAAATCCAAAACGATTTAATGATAGTCACAAAGATATCTGGAATCCTGAGTGTTTTTCTTTGTAGCTGGAACAGCATTTTCCTCTTGCACACTGATACACTAGTGTGTATCAAAAGAGATTTCCGTAAACTAAGCCGTGCTGGTCTGAAAAGGCCAGGGGCAATGGAACCAGCAGCTGATAAAATCTTCATACTTGGCTAGAGCTGGAGAGGCAGTGAAGAGTTAGACAGGGAAGGCAATACATCAAACCTGCTCTATGGCTACTGCTAAGAAAAGAGTATAAATAGACAGGTTCTCATGGTGCCTCCTGAAGCCTGAAGCCCAATTAGATCAACGTACCTTAGATGTCATTTACTGCTTTCTTATATTATATATTGATATAACCTAAATACAGGATCCACTATATTAAAATGTAAATTTACAAAATGAGATTAAGATAAATATGGTTTAGGGATTTTTGTGCAATAAATTCATATATGAACAATTGAAATCATATTTAAAAATTAATGTCAATGTGTCAAATACAATACTAGGTCTGGATCCAAGTAAATTAAACATGATTTTTATACATAGAAAGCTTTATAAAGTCAACGTAAATGATCTGCGCAATAGATATATTTGTGTATACATTTTGTATTAAATGTATTAATGTAAATGTATTAAATGTTCTTTATAAATGTATAAACAACATATTTATTCTGACATGTACATGTTAAAACATTTAAATATTATTTTGATCCTAATATCTGATTACTTAAACTTAAATATATTTTAAATGGAAGAAGAGAAAGAAAAAGAGGATACATTAAACAGGATACAAAAGTATTATAATTATATTGTTTTGATGCTTGAAAACCCATTTTGTCTTTGACTTATGTATAATTTTTATTAGAATATTTTTTATATCATAGATGTTAACAACATAATGGTCATACATCTTGTGTTTTAAAATGCTGTATTTATTTATACCATTTACTAAGTTTCTCTTTATTTTGTTATTAGCAGTTTTCCTCATTCTAATTCAACTGAATTTTTGTCTTAATTTGTTATACCCGTTTTAAAATACACTAACTAAGTGAAACGATTGAATATTGCAAATGTTTAATATAATATAATATAATCTAAAATAATGTAATTTAATAGAAGATAATATAATATAATAACTTTTTTTTTTTTTTTAAGTAATGTTGAAAGATTTGTGTTTATTGATATATTTGTCATTTATGTCAGCTGCGCTTAAATGAATACATTAAAAAACCTTTGGTAAAATAATTTAGGCTCAAGATAATATAGACCATCGTGCATTAGCCTATCTCCCATTTGACAGCAAAAGGCACTGACAGAGATTAAATGTATTGATCGGCTTAAACAGCCCTGTCCTTAATAAATACTACATTATGACGGTGAGGTTCTGTCGGCGTGTTGGCTGATGAAGCCATGCCTCTCAAAGTCGGCAATCAGAGGAAGTTTGGGGGAAAGATAATCTTTCGCTCCTAGCATCCTCAGAGACGCAGGCCAAGCAATCAGGGGATAGCGGTGATTGCTTGGGTTGCACTTGTGAAATCACAGCCTGCATTGGTCCCAGACCTGAAGGAGATGCTAAAATCGACCTCTTCTAAGTTTCTCTTTTCAAGTAAATACTGATTGGGGCCTCCATACACCAGCTAGCACCTTCCTCTCTTCAGACATCCGGGGGATTCTCACATACAATCTGTCATAAACAACAATAGGTGTAATTTATTGTACTTGAAATACAAATGTATGGTGACTGATGATGTGGCTTTCCATAGTTCAGCCACGCACGAGGAGCAAAATACAAATACATGAAGCCCTTTTTTTCTCCTTTTTGATGGAAGATGTATTGAAGCATAAATTAAATCTAAATTTCTCATATTTTACACCATCGCTTCAATGTGAAAAAAGGGGAAAACATGTAAAGCCTGTTCCATGTGTAGGTGGGAAACTGGCAAGTAGACAAGAAGAAAAGCAAGGACCTGCTCCAAGATGGGTTGCGTTAAGATTTCACACATGCAGAAAAAGCCAATAAACAAATAGCCATCCCTTGATGGCCTGAAATCAGATGCTAAATGAAGTCACTTGGGATGAAGCCGACAAATGTAGCCAAGGCTCAGAGAGCATCTCAGACTCTGTTGTTTTCTTCTGACCCGACCCCCTAAAAAGCCTTTCCCTGTTTCATACTTCTATGATTGAATTCAGTAGGATCATGTGTCCCAAAGAAAAGGCAATTAGTAGATGACACTGAAATGGCAAAGGAAACAAGCTTTAAACACGGCAGAAGACAGCTGTCCAGATATTACCAGTCGCCGGAGCAAACTGCACCCGATTAAAGTTTAATGCGGCTTTTAAGCAAGGATTTTGCTTATCAGTGCAATGGGGTCCGAGGGAAAATATTGTTATTGATTCCATCATTTTAGACGTAACTGATCCTTTAAGTAATTTCTCCGGGTTCCTGTGTGTCAGTTTTTAAGTGTCTGCTTGGGTTGGATCACCGAGGCCCAAGTTCATTTAGAATTCAGAGCTTAATGCACAAAGTGTTCCCAGTACGATTTCAGTCACATCTGTTGGAGGATGAGACATTTACTCCATCGCAGAACCGACCAGCGACAACATTGTCTACAGTTCAAGCTGGGGCAGCTGAATTATGAAAATGAAGTGCTGTTCAGAGGCATCTTAATTGATGGGAAATTCCAGGGGAGAACATTTTAAAATATTGATCCACTACCATCTTTAAAGTTTAATAAATGTGCGAGTGTTTTTATTACATACGTTTTCGCTCAATACATTTTTTGTGCCTAGTATTTCATTAGGAAATGCGGTTTTATTAGAAAAACAATGTTAATATTTGGATCAGACTAAGAACATGCTTGGCTCTTTTGTTTATCACAAATATATATTACATGATTTCTGAAGGATCGTGTGACAATGAAAACTGGAGTAAAAATGTACTTTGCCATTCAGGAATAAATAATGTTGTATATTAATTAAAGAACTGAGAAAAATGATAATCGTTTCTGATAATAAGAATGTTTGTTATTAAATGCACATATCTTTGGTGAGCATAATTTGAAAAATCAAGTTAGCAAAAAAATTTTTTTATTAAAATGCCATGGTGGTGTATGCGTTTGAATCAATATTCATATATGTGAACTGGAAATCCAAAACTTTGTCAAACCTCAGATATCTGCTTTACCTGAGCTCGACAGGAAGATTTAATAAAAGAAAATTAAACCTGGTATAAACCCGCATATTAAAATTCTGCCTTAAAATGGAGCAGGAGAAACTCAGCAACAAAGTTTGGCTCATTGTGCAGGTCCTTCCACTCCATGAACAGACTGCAGCGATATACAATAGCCCCGCTCAGGAATGGAGGTGTGGGCTAATTTGTCCATCTCCTGCAGTAACCCTCCACTGCTGTAAGAGAAGAAAGACCACATTCAGACCTCAACTGGATTAGACAGGCCAAAAAGAGCAGGATGTTGAAAGAATGGGAAGCTTTTGTTACATTCCCTTTCAGATCATATAAGATTTTGATTAAAGAACAGTGGTTTTAATGCATATTGGTCGATTCAAATCAAATCTGAACTTTTTAGACATTAACGTACAAACCGACAACAGTAACCCGAGCTTAAGTAGTACATCTTTGGCACATTAAGGGTTCTTGAAGAAAGGAAACCAAAGACAGAAAATATAGGTTCAGGTTTCAGGCTTTAGCCAGTGTGAAAATATCGTCAATTCGATCAAAAATTTATAATGCAACTTTCCAGGTCTTAAATTTCCTTGGGCTGCACTTGAAATGGGCACTTGTTTCCCCATTATGGCTTTTTTAATCTACTTATGTCCGACTTGTCTTGCTTAAAGATCACTCCACCGTATTGGATGTTCAGTATCTTAGGTATGTGTTCCTCTGCCGGGCCTGATGAAATAACACAACAGTTTACATATTTCTAAACCCGATCTGCAGACCGATTGAAAAATCCATACCGACAATCAAATTTCCCTGAAAATATATACATACAAGTCTGCTTTGAGGTGACTGAAATGAGCAAATTTGGTTTCAGGAGACAGGAAGAGAGTCGGGCCTAAGGAGCACAGATCAGGCGGTAAATGGCTACTCATCGCGACCAGGAACGAAACTCATCCATCCCAAGAGACCCTTAGAGAAGGGTGAGAGAGGCAAGCGGTGAGGAAGGAAGAATATGCACTGCTCTCTCTTCCTTGCAGCTGGTATGAATTATTCAGCTAGGGGGAGGGATCGCCTTACATTAGCCATCTTGTTTCTTGTGCCTTTAATGACAGTTGTTGTAAACATACATAGACAAACACCATTCCCGCTCCTACACAACCTTCTCTCATCTGTCTGAGAGAAATACCTCAGTTTCTTCAATCGCACATTTTTTTTTCCCACTCCCGTGAGATCACTGAAGACTATCTGTTGAGTTTTTTTCCCACAATGCCCTTTAATGTGCCTGTGTGTGTTTTTGAAAGTCGGATGGGAGAGAGGGTGTTCGTAGCAAACTGTCATCACCACCATTTTCCATCAGGTATAAAATCAGGGTGCCGAATGACATGTAAGTGTTTGTATGTCCCCCGCTTGAATTTGCAAGGTCAAGGGGAGACATTTGGCCCTTGCTAAGAACTAAAGCCCTCGGTATTCAAAACATTTACCCATTCGTGTTTAAGAGATGCCCTGCTTAAATAAATGATGATTGTTTACATTAAAGCTCAAGTGTCTACCTTTTCACATGGAGGAACAACACTTGGTCCCACGTGAGTTCCTATGGCCATACAGGTTTCACAGGCTTGGTGTAGGGAGAAATTGCTTTGAGAGTCAACTTGGCCTGTAGTACTACTGTATTGCTGGCCTCGAGGCCTTTTAGAGAGATATTGCAGAGGGGGATGTATGTTTTCCTTCCTATCTACACCTTTGGTTTCCCCTGTGCTTGAAATGTTAATGCTTATTTCAAGATCAAAAGGTGATACAGGAAATTTGAGAAGCCCAAGATATTTATCTTGTCTAGTGCACACTTCAACAGTGCTGACTGCTGAACTGAATACTCATCACAAACAAAATAAGGATCCCCTCAAGTGCTTCAAGCAATATGAAGTGTTCCTATGCATCCTATTTGTTTTCCTTGTATCCTGATCTTGCATTGAGAAGAAACACCCAGGCATTTGGGTTGCGGGCACTTGAGGTGGGTCGTCTGTCAACAGCCAGACTTCAGCCACCGCCGTCTGAATAAGGGAACTGAGAGCTGCTTTGTCCCGATCTGCCCTTCGCACTCAGGCAGACCAGAGGAATGTCAGGTCTCCGAGGTGAGATTGCGTGGATAGCTTCGGCTGATCACTTGAGGAAGTCCCACGTGTTAAAGTGAGCCTCGGAGGCACCTCGAAGCGGCTTAGGTGAATCGCCATATTGATATACGATGAAAACCGGGGGCCCAGCAATCCCTCCTTAATCCTATAATGCAATGCTGTGCCGTGGATTTGGTTATCGGCCCGTTCTCCAGTGTCGCTCATGGAGGCGTATCTGTGTGACCTGACATGGTGACCGCGATCGCTGACTCGCCTATTCAACTTGACTCAAGTTGATTCGCTCGCTTAGATCTAGAGTTTCCCTTTCTCCCTCTCTCTCTCTCCCTTTTCCCTCTCCCTCTTCCTCTCTCTCTCCTGTTTCTATCTGAGATCAGACAGCAATGTTACTACACCACATCTTGATTTGTTTGTGTTGTGCGTTTCAGGAACCGCTGAGGAAATGGAAACAGAGAGCCTGAAATTATCTTGCATTATTCAAATGCTTTGCCAACTAGCACAAGCTTTTTTATCTCTATTTACTCCATGACCCAAGATCAGAAGCTAAGTGGCATATGTATGTCCATTAGCTGCAGGATTGAAGCTCCCTCTCACCCACCGCCCTGTTTTCATAATTAGCCCTTCCCTGCTAAATGTCAGAGTCTGCTGCCGCACATCCATCCGACGGGCCCTTGGCAGCATACGCTAACTCCTAAACAACACTGATATGGCTAAGTGTTTCAGGAAGCGAGGCCTCGGTTCCAAGGGGTTACGTAATGGAGCCGGCTCCTTCATTAAAGGCTTCCTGCTCGCCGTTGAGTGTGCCTCGGGTCCCTTGGCTCCTTGCATTGCCATTCATGCTGCCCACATGCAAACAAATATTAATTTTACCCCAGCACAAACAATAACAAAAGCAGATGTCAGTCAAACACTCTTGAGTGTGGCAGTGACCTGCCGTCTTAGGGAGGACTGGCTGGGCGGGACTTCAGCTTATGTGTAAAAGGGTGGAAGGCGGACTCTAGGCCTCATTTTGTGTGCTGTGTTCCATCTCCACCATTAGATGGAGTGCTTGCTGTCAGTGGAAATGAGTGTGTTTTGTGCTCACATCTCACGTCAACTAGATGCAGGCAGAGAAACTGATTAGATAATTAGCATCACCATTGATTATGATCTTATTATTCAAATGATAATGCACAGATACAGTCATTAGCTGATATGTGTGCTGTAAATGGTTATTTATAAGCATGTTGCAAATACAGAAAACAACTTGATTTTGCAGTATTTGTTAGTATTGAAATATTAGACATCTATTAAGCGCTTCAGTGTAGTGTGTGATGTTAATTTGCATTAATATGTTACAGGCAATCACGTGTCACTGAGTAAAATGATACATACACAAGATGTTGCATAAAAAAAATAGACGTGTTATAATTAAGACTGAGTATGAATGTTCAAGGCAATGGTGCAGTTTTAAAGGTAGTTTACTTCATTATAAGATACATTAAAAATGCTGCGTAGTTCCAGCTCAAATATGGACAAATTAATTTTAATTGGGTTAAAAAATTTATTTAAAAAAGATTTAACCCAAAGGTTGGCTTTGTCCATATTTTACATACATTTATGTTAAAAATCCTACCATTATATAAAAATACAGCAAACATTTAGTTTTGTGAAACATTGTTTTAATTGGATTGTAAAGCAGAATTTTTAATATCACACACTGACAACTTTAATCAATGCAATAGATCAAGTAATATATGTAATATAATGTATACAATATCAACTACAAAAATATCAACTATATGAAAAATGTGCATGTATGTATTTGATATCGTGTGCTGTATATTGCATATTGGATTGTGTTTAGATGGATACCTTAATTATGGATAAAGCAAGAAGTCAACATGCTGTGTGTAGGAAGTTGCAGTTATCTGAATTATTCGGTTTAACCTGCACTGACTCACTAAAATGGTATTGGAGAAAGCAACATTTAAGTGTTTTGTTGCCTATCTTGTTGTGTTGCAAGGTTGTGTGTGGAACGTAAAAAATGAAAACAGCATTTTGTTACAGGAAACAGCATTTTGAAAACAAAATGTCATACCAGTGAAACATGACAAATACCATACTGTATTGTGTTCGCATAGCTCATCTGTTTCCCTCTCACTTTTGAGCTCTGTCCTCATTCGTGTTCGTAAGGAGATATCAGAATACGACAAGGGCATTTGGTATGAGCAGCATCTCGAAAACATGGGATGTGTGGTTGTATTTGTTAAAGAGGTGGAGGGGTTGACAAAAATGTTGTCCTCTCTCTCGGGAAGAAGATAGTGAGGTTGCCGATAGATCTCCAAGGTGCCGATGCCGAGAGTGGGGACTCACTGCACTGACGCTTGACAAAATATTTTGGTAGGAAATAGTCATTACCAGAGCCAATGACAGGCGGACGATGAGTCTGGCATTGATCGGCGGTGGTGGTGGTGGTGGGGGTGTGGGGGGGGGGAGGTGATGATCTATCCATGCTTGCAAGTAACTCCATAGGGCACCACTCTCTCAGATTTCCCTGCTCTGTCCCCAGAACCAAGAGGTGGCCTGTGAAAAAACAAGCATCGAAAAAAAAAAAAAAGTAATCACTTCATCTCCCTCAACCCCCACCCCACACTTTCAGGGCAGGGGACGAGCTTCTCAGGCTTTGTGCAATTAAACACTCCATCTGTCTGAGAAGCCTACGTCCTCCTGGAGCATTCCCAGCCTCTTCTAATTGCAATTCTTATTAGAAATCAAGCACCACACTGACGACACAATGCATGCATTTCAGCATCCCCTCTGCAGAAGAAAAGTAGACTAAAAAAATCAAGCTAATTAATGATTATCCATAAGCCGCTGATCTGCATAACTGGGGCCATCCCTCTAGGGTTCAGTTTAAGGCTGATTATGATAGCGTGTATCAGCTTCCATTGTGCACAAACGGTGGGCAAACGCGCTCTGCAAACACACGTACCCTTGTATACTTTATGTATAATGTATGTGACAATGTTTCTGCACGCCACAAAGAGTGTGCATCTTTTTGATGTGTTCTTTGGGTGAAGTGTGAATTAAGGAAGGCTGGCGGCCAGATGGGACTGCTGGATCAGGTTACCTGTTAAAACTGCGCATCTGCCCCTGCAGTCAATCTCACTGATGTCTGTGACAGGTCGATGGAGCCTGTGCAGGAAGAGCTGAAGCGCAGGATGGGAAGACTGACCACTATAACCACCCCCCGCTCTGGGGTTTTGCCGGACAGGGCAGGAATTCTGTCAGGCCACTTGGTGCTCTGGAGTCAGTGGGACAGAGGGACAAAGGCAGAGTTTAGTTACAGAGGGGCCAGGGCCATGGCACCCAGTCAATACAAAATAGATTTACAGAGTCTCTTACATAAGTTTTTGAAATGTCACAAGCTCCTCTGTCCCCTCTTTGTCTGCAAACATGGTGTCGAGTATTATCACAGATTTGTCCACACAATCGTCTTGGGGAAGGGGAGATCCTTGCTATCCTCTTAACATTTGCCCAAGGGCTTTAAAACAATATTATACAGTTTGCTTCTTGTTTTGTGTACTTTTGAAAAAGTACTTTATGATGGAGTCTTTTTTATTTGGAGTGCAGAATGACCAACATTAAGGAGCCTAACAATAAAACTGATTAACTTTAGGGGTAAATGCCACTGGCCAAACAGCACAGTCTAAATTGCATAAATATCTGGCACTGCGTGTTTAGGGAGGAGAGAATACACTTTAGTTTTGTTCAATATCTGAATTTGAATACTGCTTGTTACAATTTTTCAAATTTTACTGACATGTATAAAACCTTAGAAAAAAAAAGCTTGTATAGTGGTAGTGTACACACACACACACACACACACACACACACAGACATACAGTTAAAATTATTAGCCCCACAGCAAATATTTCCCAAATTATGTTTAACAGAACGGAATTTTCACAGTATTTCCTATAATATTTTATCTTCTGGAGGAAGTCTTATTTGTATTATTTCGGCTAAAATAAAATCAGTTTTATACATTTTTTTATTGCCCCTTTAAGCAAAATTTTATCAGAACAAACCACTGTTGTACAATGACTTGCCTAGTTAACCTAATTAACTTAGTCAAGCCTTTAAATGTCACTTTAAGCTGAATACTAGTATGTTGAAAAATATCTAGTAAAATATTATGTACTGTCATCTTGGCAAAGATAAAAGAAACAAGTTATTAGGAATGAATTATTAAAACTATTATGTTTAGAAATGTGTTAAACATTCCTTTAAACAGAAAATGGGGAAAACAATATACTAGGGGGGCTAACCATTCAGACTTCAACTGTACATGTATATTTATGTGCACTGATAAAATACTACTTTAAAGAAATTATTAACAACAAAATATACAGAAAATATAGTTGTTTGGTTTTTATATTAATACACACAATGTTATTGTATATCAAACACTACTTTAACTGCATGGTTTAAAGTAATAATTAAACCAAACAGACTTTTGAAGAATTCAAAGTTTTCTGAGTGAAATTTGTTGCTTTTTTTCAGCGTACTAGACATCAAGCAAGTAACGCATGTTCGTATTTACGATAGGGTGCAAATAGCATCTGCTTACCTTTACATCAGCCTCTGCATGTGAAGATTATTGTATAAACAGCCCTCCATTTGCAAACCCGGATTTCAACGGCTGTGTGGAATCATCCATAAAGCATTTCACCTGTCACTCACATAAAGGTAAAAGATTGATCTTTGCTCTTTGAATATCTCCGGCAAGAAAGGGGCCCTAACCCCGTCCCTGGCCTCACTCGTCTATTTTTGATATTCCGCATATAAGTGATTTGAAAGTTGATTGTGAGCAGACAGTCTGAAACTTTCCTGTCAGCTACTTTAAGGGCAAATAGATAGCCTCATGAATTATGCATAGGAGACAATTTTCTCTCAGTCACTGAGTCATCAATCAGAAGCGTTGCAAGGACCCCAGAATCAGCCAGCCCAGCTACATTCAAAGCCTCTAATACACAGGGGTGGTTTGGGCAGCGTTTATGAATTCCTCACTTAAGACAACCACCATGCAAAAAAAAAAAAAAAACCTTCGCTGACGATCGCGAGCCACCTAACTTTGCTTTCCGTATTACTTAAAAATGCACAAACCGCAGGTGCAGAATGGTTCCCTTTTTCAAACAAAGATGTATTTTCATAAGGCAAATAAATGCAAATATTTGCACGTTTTGTCTTTTTTTTGTTGTTGCTAACAGAGACGCGTGGCTGAAAGGACCCTCTAGAGCAGCAATTTGATCCATGATTGCATGCATTTACCCATGTAATTGAAATAATGAGAGATGATTGCTTTGAGCTATTAGTCATAAGTTCCTGATCTTTTTGTTTAATCCTGGCATCAGCTGTCAGTGTGCTGGTAGGAGCTTTGGGGAAGAGACACTAAGGATATCATTTGCATCACCTCAGACTGTAATTTTTTCACCCTCATTTTTCTATTTTTTTTTTCTCTCTACCTCTCTCTCTGTCTGTCTATTCTTAATTCCCCTTAGCTCTCCGAGGTGCACGGGAGTTCTCATGATGTTTTGATGGGAACAAAGTAAGACAGAGCCCAAATATTCATAGTCCTCATAACCAGGATGTTGTCAGTTGACGTAAGCAAAATAAAAGTCTTGGCAGCAGGTGTAAGGAAGGTGTAATTCTTCCACAGAGGCCATTTTGCCCTAATGGGGACGCGCTCTACGGCAGCCAGTAACACAAGGTGTTATGTATCACTCCACCAATAAAAAAAAACCCTCACAGCGTTTTACAAATGAAGTAATAATTCCCTATTGTAACGGGACCAGCTGTCTGTGACTATCAAAACAACAAAGGAATAGAAGCAGGGGGAAAAAAAACGATAGAACAGCAATTAATCACAACCATTATCTTCAAGACGAATCAAAAGGTGTCAAGCTGTTTTCTAAATATTACTGTGCCAGCAATATTTGATTATGAATTTGACACAAGACAACTACAGCAGGTATCATAAACATCTGGTAATTACACAGAGACAAAACATTCGCTTTGTTTATATCAGCTGCGGCAGGCAGACTTGTTTAATTGACTTGGATTTTATTGTTAGGCTCCAATTTTAAACTTGTTTAAAAACACATGGTATGCGTTTTCAGGTGCTTGGTGGATTGATGTTAATAATAAAGATTGTTGTCGCTACCGGTACCAAGTTAGATGTTTTTGATTAACACTTTGCATGTTTGTTTTAAATGACACCCTGAAAGCGTACATGGATAAAGGGCTTGTTTTTTTCCCCTGCATGAAATCTAATTAGTTTGTTGATGATTTGCTGTCATTGTGAAACTAAACTAAGCTTTCTCTTAGAACTTTCTCTGACTTTTGTTATTTAGACTGATTTGCATTTGCTTATCATAATATTCCCTTTGAAATGCTATATTTTGCTTGTGCTTTGACTAAAAGGCATAGTTCTATTATCATTTACTCTAACCTGAATGTAAATATGGGTGAAATTACATCTGTGTCATTCAGCACAATAGATATATTTATGAATAAAACAAAACAACATACTTGTTCTTCTCAGTTGTACTTATTCAAATGTATAACAGAGTTTAGTGTGATCACTTATTCTATATTTGAAATGAGTAAAACTTCTTCTTTTAAGTGACATGTTTATTAAAGTTATCAAAATGAATGTACAATGTGCTTTCAGAGATATAATCAGAGGCAAGATTTACAAAGAATGTACAACTGGTTATATAACAAAAGTACAACAAAATCAAATCATAAACAATAGAAGCAAATTGGTTAATTGAGTATCTACCAAATAAATAAATACAAGATTTTTTTAAGGAAAAAATAATACAGAAATTTTTCCCAGAGATGGGTTGCAGCTGGAAGGGCATCCGCTGCGTAAAACATATGCTGGATAAGTTGGCGGTTCATTCCGCTGTGGCGACCCCAGATTAATAAAGGGACTAAGCCGAAATGAAAATGAATGAATGAATGAATAATACAGAAATTATAGTAATCCTTAAAAATAAAGAAATAAGTAAATAAATCAATAGATTGGGTAAGGGGGAAAAAAGAAAAGGGAAACATACCATCTAAAAGTAATAATATTGGTGACTAAATACTCACAAAGGCACATGAAGCAAAATAATATATATTTTTCAGACCATGGCACAAAAAAAAGAACGATTACAACTTCTTGATGAAAATAGAAAGGAAATGGGATGGTTAGTGTAAAAACATAGTTTCTATTGCATCGTTAAAACTGCAATTGTTGACCACAGTGCTGTACAATAATCCAAAAACAGCCCATATAAGAAAATACAGACAAAAACAAGACCAGCAACTGCACAAACTACCTATGACAAAAAGCCAAAGAAATCAGATATGTTTTAAGCATTATTTTAAAGTCATATAGTGTAGGGCCAGTTTTAAAGAAACAGGTACAAATATGTTTTCCATATTTTGTGATTCATGTTTTTCACCCTATTTCTTTATGCTTTGGAATTGCATTAACGGACCATGATCTTTCCTTAATCAACTTTTGATGTTAAAAAGTTGGAAAACAATTTTTACTAGTTTGAAGTAATATATTGTTTAGATTGGTGTTGAAAACTATGGCACAAAAGCCTGGTAATAAACTGCCAGTACATTTTCTATAATCTTTTAGGACAAAATTTATATATATATATATATGGGCCTCGCATTGGCGAAGTAGCACGTTCGCCTCACAGCAAGAAGGTGTTTGCATGTTCTCCCTGTGTTGGCGTGGGTTTCCTCCGGGTGCTC
>CAIGQW010053273.1:7965993-7978533 GCA_903798125.1 Danio choprae
ATATATACACTTGTACAATATAAACTATTAAAATGTCAATAAGTCACTAGTTAAGCTGCATTGAATTTTCAACATTGAAAGTCGACAAAGCAGAGATTAGGGTCCCATAATGCTATTCATAACCATAAATAAATGGTAACCAAAGGTGAATCACAAAATATGGAAAATGTTATTTAACGGTTAGAAACGGTTGCAAACCTGTAAAAACACTTTAAAAACATTCTGTTGCAAACTGGAAGACGATGCAGAGAAATTAGAATTGGAGATACATGCTCTCATTTCCACACCCAAGTAAAAAGGCAAACAACTGCATGCCTTTATAGAGTGCAGAAAAAAGTATGGATTGCATTTTTAAGGTCCCTAAAATAAATAAATTACTCTTTTTAGGATTTAAAATGACAATTAATTCATTTTTTTGGGAGCTGCACTCTCCCAGTAGATTATCAGAAATATCACCATAAATCCCACCTCAACTTTCTTTCTTCTGTTGAATGCTCAAAAAAGTTTAGTTTTTTTTGAAGAATGCTGGTGAGAGGTACCCATTGACTTCCAAAGTAGGAAAGTATAATGAAAGCAAAAATGATATTATTTTGTGTTTTCAGAGGGGAAAATATAAACAGGTTTGGAACAAGAAAAGGGAAAATGTGTTTTAGTTGTGTTGTTGTTTGGTTTTTTTTGCTTAGAAAAAACATCTTTATTAAAATTAACACATTTTAATTGACATATTAAATGTTAAATTGCACATTTGTTTTGATCCCTTCATCAAAAACCACAAATTATCTTCAATAATTTTTATTACACAAGTGAAAGAAGTCATACAGATTTTGAATGAATGATAAGACAGTTCAGATCAACTCTCCCTTTTGCATAAACAATATGATTAACATTTATTTGTTTTTAAAAACATATTTGTCTTTGTCTTCAAAAAATGATAGTTATTAACATGATCACATTGCTGCTAATGCGACAGCACTGCCGGCCTCCTAATACCAGACATCAGATCTCTTGCTTTTACAGCTTGTGAAAGCCTTGGCAGGTAGTTGCAAGCTTTTTTTCCCCTGCTTGAATCTCTTGTATTTTTGAACGGGACAGACGGTGCATTAGACAGAGTGACAATTCCTGCAGGTGAAATGTGTGTCAATTCTCCGATGAATGCTCGTGTGTCTCCCTTCACTCTCTATCCTCTCTTCAACCCCTCTCCCGAAGGTAACAGGTATTAGTAAGAGATCTCTACATATTCCCCTGTAGGCTTTTCCTTTAAAGAGCATCCTCTTCAAACGCCTCTGCTATTCAGCCAAATCTTTCATCTAAAGCATCCACTGCAGGCTATTATGAACCCTGACACTTACAAAAGATTTCACGTTTTTTCTCTCTATCATATCCACCTGCGCGTCAGAGAAATGATGTGACACACACACACACACACACACATTAGGGGCCGCATTTCTGTCTGAATCCTGGTTCCTGTCTCAAAGGGGAAAGGAGCGGTTAGGCAGAACTCACTTTCTGGATGCTTCATTGCTATTCTGAAAGCACCGCCGCTGTTTGTGGAAGGGTTCGCTGCTTTTCCCTCCGAGTCTTATTCCTTCTGTCAGCATGTCTGCGAGTGCAGGCAGGTACACACATGCGGCAAATAAGCAAGGTCACCTCCAAACTCTCTGAATGTATGAAATCTCTCTACTTTCTGCCAATTTAGTGTTCTTTTCTCTTTCTCTCTTTTTTTTTTTTTTGTAGCCGAGCGCGTGAGATCCATAACACGATATGGAATACATTCTGCGGTCACTCGCCTGAACTCTCGCGTTCCAGGTGGCCCCGGCATGCTTTTCTGCTCAGCAGTACGAGGCTTTTTAGAGGCATCGTCTTCCCCCAGACACAATTTCAATGTTCAAAGCATTACGAAGAGGCTTGAGAGAGATCTCACTGTTATCGCCTAACACTCTTGCTACCGTAATTAAATAGAAATGCAAAGCACAGAGCAATTTGGGCCCCGGCGAAGGCTGGATATTTCCTTTTAACAGTTACAATTTAATTGGACCATATCAATTTATTTCACATTTTAAAATGTCAAGAACTAACAAAATTTGCATCCTGCACAGAATGTTATTGCACAAGAGTGAAATAAATATATAAGTCTAAATGCCAGTGTAAATGCCAAGTATTTCGAAAGCCGCTAAAGTAGGCTTGTAAAAGCACAGCATCCTCTCTCCTGTGCCTGCTCTTCGCAAAGTTTGCCAAATGCTTTGAGTGCAAGCAGTCGGGCTGGCTTAAAAGGATAGCAAACTGTGTCATGCCATTGTTAGTGTTTTGACATCTGTTTTCAAACTCAAAGAATTACTCATCCACACAACCAAGGAGCTACAACTTTGACACGCAGCCAATGAGGACAAAGGACTACCAATTTGTCCAATAACAAATTATAAAATACAGCAGAAGCCACGCTGTAAATTAGCCAAGGTCTTTAGATGCCTCTCCAATAATGAGATAAAATGTGCTGCAGAGGAATTTATATCATATGCTTTCCGTTGCTGTCATTAAACTGTGACCCTCAAGTGTGCGTTTCAACAGGATTCTCAGTTGCAAACTGTTAAACTGCTGTAAATATGAACCGTCGGCAGTCTTTCACCATAAAGCTCTGCGCGCCGTTTACAAAGAAAATATTAATCCTCTGCTTGTTTATTTGCTCGAATTGCTTTTCTCAATTGGTTTACTGAATTTTTTTCTTTTGTTTGCGCTTTCTGTGATTTGGAGCTCATTACAGAGTTGACTGGTTAAAAGGAGCAGTTCATAAAAAATGACATTTACTCACTGTTTACTCACCCTTAAGTTGAACACGTAAGACATTTTGAAACATTTTGGTAACAAGACAGTTAGCAGTATCTATTGACTTCCATAGTAGGGCAAAATACTATGGGAGTCATTGGCTATTCTAAGCTGTCTTATTAACATTCTTTACACAGTAATATCTTCTTACGTTTTCAATAAAATAAAAAATATTGCACTGGATGGAAGTAAATAGGGACAAATCTATATATTATTTTGGGTTAGACCGCTTAAAACACCAACGTTTTATTGAAAAATAAATAAGTAAATAAATACATTTCTTGTTTTGAATATCGGCTGCACTGTGGCTCAGTGGTTAGCACTGTCTCCTCACGGCAAGAAGGTCGCTTTTTCTGAGTCCCGGCTGGGCCAGTTGCCATTGTGGAGTTTGCATATTCTCCCTGTGTTCGCGTGGGTTTCCTGCAGGTGCTCCGGTTTCCCCCACAGTCCACAAGACATGCAGTATGTAAGTGAATTGAATATGAATTGAATGGACAAAATTGACATAGTAATATATATTTTTTAAATGATATTCAGTCTATAAAAACTTAATTTAATTGGTTTTTATTGAAGCAAATTGTGCCTGAATGCTTAAAACTTACTTGATTTGTTTAACAGAAAACCCCCCCGAAAACAATGCATTTAATAACATTTAAATCCACAATAGTTCAACTTTGCCATTTTTCTACAATAACCATACTTGACATTGCAGACCCAGCGACGTGACTATTGCTGATGTGCACATTGCGATATCAATGCTGAACCGATATATCGTGCAGCCCTAGCCGGAATAGTTGGTAGTTTATTCCGATGTGGCGACCTCTGAAATAGAGGCTAAGCCAAAGGGAAATGAATGAATGAGTGTTTTGAATATCTTTTTTGTGCAGAAATAGATGTCATGAAGAATGTCCTATTGATTTATTATATCTATAAATCTAATTTGAATAATCATTATTGTCAGTCTGTCATTGTAATTCTTAATATTTGGCAAAGCCAAAGTCTACTGTAAGTTCCTTTAGAACTGAAAAGCCTTATTCACAAAACCTTTACTCTATAAATCTGCGCTTTACTTATTCCTCTCTGCATCTCTCCTTTGTGCATCCGTTCTGAGCAAATCCAAATGACTGTAATGTTTTTCTTCAGTTTGGTGATGTCATCATCTTTACCCTTTTCTTTTACGTTTTATTAGATTTCAATATGACTTGACACCTTTACTTTATTACTACCTTTTAATCATTTAATTAAGCTATGGACTGTAATTTGTTTATTATGTATATTATGTCTTTCTAAATAGAGCTATTCAAGTCATATGGTAAAATAAATTTCACAAAACAGAATGCAGAAACAAATATTTGAGTAAATTTTTTTTACTGTATCATATAGGAACATGTTGTTTTGAGAATAGGAAAACACAAATCTAAGGGTGGCTCGGTGGTTAGCAGAGTTGCCTCAAAGCAAGAAGGTTCCTGGTTTAAGTGCCAGCTGAGCCAGGATGCCTTTCTGTGCAGAGTTTGCATTTTCTCTGCATGTTTGCATGGGTTTCCTCGGGGTGTTCTGATTTCACCTATAATCAAAAGACAAGTGGTAAGTGTTTTGGAAAAAGAAAATTGGCTGTAGTGTATGGGAGTTTCCCAGCACTAGGGGTTGCACAAGTCAATGCACTCTAAGTGCTGGATTGTGGCAGAAAAAATCCACCAGAAAAAAACATGCCAGATTAATTGGCAGATCATTTCATAGTGACATTCCACTGCAGAGGAAAAAACTGAGAGAGAGTGTGTGTGAATGAGTGAGAGAGTAAGAAACACGAAACTTTACAATTGACCGTACTGACAAGATTAAATAAAACTATAGTCAATCATGGAATTTGTCACAGTCACCAATCACAGAAATTTGTGTTTTATTTTGCGAATAATTCAATGAAGTATACAGTGACTTCAGTAAAATCAATTATTAATATTTAAGTGGCTCTCCCTTGTTTTTAATTATCAGCCATTCCAACCAATAAGTCACAAATGAAACAACTGAAATATGGAGCATGTACAAAAATGCATACACTCAATTTAATATCAACATCAATATAAATTAACATAAAAATACATTTCCAAGATATAGACTTTTCTAGGCTGATCGTCACTTTTGGCCATTACTGTTCTTCCTGACATTCCAAAACATTGCTATGTGAGTAAATTTGAATATAGATAAAAATTGTAACCATAGAATATGTCACAGAATGCTGAATCTAAAAGCGTACATTTATTATATAATTGTTCATATTTGAAACCAGTTCTTTGCTTTCATGCAATAGTTAAAGTGTAGCTACACGTGGAACTGCTTTTGTTGTTTAATTGAGGAACATATTGCCTTTTTCCTCCCCTTCTCCAGATGTTGTATTTTCACTATATTTGGTGTAAAACTGTCACAACAGCCTTTACATTTAGCTCTCTTTTTTTACGTCCTTTGGGTGGTGTCTCCTTGCATTCAATGATGAATCCAGATTAATTGATTTCACTCCCTGATTTGATTTATTTTATTTAATGGGTGAAAAGTTGAAAGATGAGTAAACTGTCATATCAGCACACTCCACCGGGACAGACAAGGAGACAAACCTGCCCTGCGAATAGAAAAAAAAAAACTGCCTGTTCAATGAGGCCTCAAATTCCAAAACAGTTTATCACCAGATTAAATATCCCAGAAGAGGAGAAGGACTTGTCCATGGGCTGTTTGTAATTCAATGCAGCAGCAACATTGTCAAGTGCCAAGGCTGAACTAAGAGACTTATTACTCCTCTGTGACAAGTTTAGCCCGCGGGTGTCTGCAGAAAGCCTCTCGTTACACGTTAAAAAGTACCTCCCTTGTAAAAGTGTTGTCTGAGAGTATTTAAAGTCATTATGGCACAGTATTTACAAAACATCCCATCAGGACAGTTTGACATTTGACCGCCTATTTTGCCGATTGTGTACAATAGAGGTGTCAAGGCGCTCAAAAAAGCTCTTTGGAATGTGTACAAACTTTGGGCAAAGTTTAGGTTATCATGTAGCACTCAACCGAAATGAAGACGTGCTAAAAGAGAGATAAGACGGAGCGAGGGGAACGCTCTCTCCCACATTCCTTATACCTGCACATTGTGGTGAGGAACCAGTTCACTGACACATGATGAATTAGTTCGCTCATTACTGAGGACAGGAGTTTTTCTTTCTAAACAGAGGAAAGGGCTCCAAGCTGCAGCTTTCCAGGCGTTTGTCATTGACTTAATGACTCTGTTGAAATGTGGAAGTACATGCTGGTCAAACAAAACAAATAAGCTAACACAGGCAACAAAATGCCAAAGAGAATTGAATGTGCATCTGTGTGATATTAACATTTATAAGTGAATAGACTAAAATTTTATATACACTACTAACTCTATATTAAAAAAAGTTGGGTAACACTATAGTTTAAGTACTAATTCTCACTGTTATTAGCTTGTTACCTTTTGATTATTAAGATATTGTCTGTTTATTAGTACTTATAAAGTATGATCTTTATAAACCTTATTAGTTATTAATAAGCAGAAAATTAGTAGTTTATTGAGCTAGAAGTCTTAGTTTGTGATCATATATTGAGTATGATATTAATGCTATAAAGCTTTCATTGAATTAAATCCTATTATAAAATATTATTTAAAGTGTTGAATGTAAGTAGTATTAATTATATAATTGCAATATTTAATTCATAATTATTATACAATATGAGTCAATATTAAATAAATTGAATATATTGTTTGCATTTATATGTGAATGTTTCTTCCTCTTTTTACTTATAAATATAAATTATTATTAAATGTGATATTAATGTAATATTGTATTAATTAATAATAATATGCTTCATATTCCAAAATAAATATTGAAGAAATTATGTATGATTTTATTATTATTATTATTATAACAAATATTTCACATTTTTAGTTAATCGTCTTTAGTTAGAAGAATTTAAAACTTTCTAAATTTGTATATTTGTTTATTTATTGGTGTGATTTGATTACCGGTGATCAAGAAATTATGTATAAATATTTTTTTTATTAATGAAAGTCATATTTTTAATATGATAGATATAAATTTAAAAGACAACATTGTTTTTCTAAAACAGGATATGCTTAAAATACACTAAAACAATGTAGAAGTTACTTTTATAGTCTTATACTTAATTTTATAGTCTTTAATCTTATACTTGATTATTTGTAATGGTACCCCAAATTTCAGAGTGAAAACTTTCTACAGAATTGTGTGTATGTGTGTGTCTGATGGTCCTCAGCATTTGTATATTATCTTTTCAAATAACTCTCATTAGTAACTACCTCCACCCATCCACGAGGACACTGTTTATGGATACCAGACTTTAAAGACTGCTTGGGTTTTCATTTCAATGATGTTTCATTTAAGCTCAGCCTGTGTTGCCTCTTATCATCTACAAGCGCTACACACGGCTCTCGTTGCCTTCTTGTTTATACAACAATTAGATGAGTGTGCAGAATAATGCCATAAAGTCAAAAGTTGAATCAGTCAAATGCAGTAATCACAAAACAAGGAAAAGGAAAGCGAGATAACAACAATATCTGATTTCCGAGACAGACTGTTTCATAACAGACCGCAGAATGCGCATGAATGAAGCCTATTGTCTCAAACGTGCTGGAATATGGCAAACAACTTGGTTTTTATCAGTTCTGCTAGTCATCTCGAGGACGTGTTTAGCAACAATGCATGTCAGGATCACGCAAGAGAAGAGGAAACAGTTCAAATATACCACGCATCTGTGATATCCATCTGTTTAGAATTAGGCTTGGGATTTAGGAGGCAGTCAGTCATAATATTTGGCTATCTTGGACCTCTTTTTTTTCCTCTCTCTCTCTCTCTCTCTCTCTCTCTCTCTCTCTCTCTCTGTCTCTGCAAGACCTCCCCCGCTCCGTCCTGGGAATCGCCCTCCATTTGCTACTACAAATAAACTTTGGATTCATTCACCAAGTTTGGTGACAATTGGATGTAAACTGTTTTCATCGCTTTAAAGGGAGATTTGCCTCCTTGCCTCTCCAGTGAAAACACCTTTTGACTTGAGCCAACGGTGCAAATTATCGAGGAAAAACAAACAGTCTGGAAAGGAGCGGACCTTTTTGTTCGCCGCGTAGATACGGATGAAAAGCCTCTGTTTTGGCGGATGAAGGGATGTCACGGACACGGCGTACACACCTGTTATTCCGTCTCTTTTCCATTATGAACACCTTCACGACAACAAAGCTGCTCGGAGCAAAAGACACCACCCTTTCTTTGGTCCACTGCCGTGTTTTCTCCACAAGACTGAATAAACCCCATTAGCACCTTGAGCGTAATTATATCCTCTCAGGTGTCGTTTAATGCCTCGACTTGACAGGTTTTCAAGTCTCCCTGTCATGTTATGGAAGGTCAGAGCCCCTCGTCTGACGTCAAAGACATTTGTGCAGAAAATTATCAAAATAATAGTGATGATTTCTGCGTTTTTAAAGTGTTCGGGTGTGGCCGGAGAACATATGTATGATCATTGTTCACCTGATCCCACTTCTTGTTATCGTCTTTGTTTCCCTCCCTCTGACAAAGAGCCCCAACAAACCGTGTTTCACCAGCAGAAACACAATGTAAACAAGTGACTGATGGCTTCTAATAATGAATGTAAAGAGCCATTGTTCTGTGCGGAGTCATTGCCTCATGTAAAGATTTAGTGTCAGGCCTCGGGGTCGCTACCTAATGCTTGTCTCACTTTTCCTCATAAACATCAAAGAGAGCTTGTCTTCAAAAGTCACAATAAAGCACATGGGTAGTTTGCTGGGCGCTCTTTCAGCAGACACCCACCCATGTCATTGTGCCGATGGGTAGATATCTTAGATGTCAGGGGATGCCCTGCTCCGAATGAACTCGGCAGAGCTGCCAAATCCCTACAGGAAAGGAAAAGGTTGTGTGTTTGTTGATGCTTGGAGGAGGCTTGTCTTTTGTGGAGGTAATTATCCAGTGTGCAAACATAGTCTTTTGGTTGGACTGCGAGTACAGATGTGTGTTTTGTTTCGTCTGGTTTGGGGAATGTATGGCAGCAGGGAAAAAAATACAAAATCAAACCGCAGGCCTCAAGGTTAGAAGTTCAGGTACATCTCACTTCCGGCTGATTGTGGCAGGATTTTAAATTAACGCGTAAGGAAGTTTCTTCAACTTTTGACAGTTTTCTGGCGAGGGAGGGGGGATTTTTATTAGATTATTTTATTACTATCGACACTTTTTCACCCCATTTTTAAGGTCAGGAAACAGTTTTAGTTATTAATTTATTATTATTATTATTATTATTCATTCATTCATTCATTTTCTTTTCAGCTTAGTCCCTTTATTATTCTGGGGTCGCCACAGCGGAATGAACCGCCAACTTATCCAGCATATGTTTTACGCAGCGGATGCCCTTCCAGCTGCAACCCATCACTGGGAAATATCCATACACACTCATTCACACACATACACTACGGACAATTTAGTTTACCCAATTCACCTATAGCGCATGTCTTTGGACTTGGGGGGGAAACCGGAGCACCCAGAGGAAACCCACGCAAACACGGGGAGAACATGCAAACTCCACACAGAAACGCCAACTGACCCAGCCGAGGCTTGAACCAGCGACCTTCTTGCTGTGAGGCGATTGTGCTACCCACTGCGCCAACGTGCTGCGCCATTATTATTATTATTATTATTATTATTATTATTATTATACTTTGACCATCTATAATAAAAAATTATATATATCATCACAAAACATTTTGATTTATTATAAGTTTATTTGCACCTAGATAAAGTTATTTATTATTATTTCTATTTAATAAAAGTTATGATTGATTGATTGTTTGAATTACTTTACATAAATAAATATTTTTGTTTCTTTGTTTGTTTGTTTTTACCCTAAATTGATATTTTTTGTTTAGTTTCTGGAAATTATAGTAAAAAATGTGTGATAGTCATTATTTTGTAATTCTAATATACAAAAAAGCTTATTTGATTCTTTAAGCCCCATTTTAGTCTCTGACCTATGTATATACTAAAATACTTGGATATTTTTTAGGGCAAATGCATGACGTGTAAAAAGTGTTTTCAGAATTTTTCTGCTGAATTTTTCTATATTTTCCAAAAGTGTCCACATGTTATTTTTCCCAAAATATATATGTTCACAGTCTTATCATTTTGTTAAATTTTAGCACAGCCCTATGTTGCGTTTAACTGAGTGAACTATATTTAGAGAATGTCTGTGTGAGATGAACAAACGGAGGCAGTGAACCCTTGCCTCCCGTATGTGTGGTACAGGACGGTGAGCTGTGGACTGGAGGTATAAATGGAGATATGAGCATTTATCTCCAGTATGTGCTGTGCAGGACAGTGGGCTGAGGGGGCTTCTGGTATCGAGGCAACCGCTGATAAGAATCATTAGTGGGGTCAGCGGTTACTGAGGAGCCTCGTGAGGCTGTCAGCAGGCGGGGGGCAGGCGGTCAGATTCGTGCCTCATGAGCACCACACATCCTGAAAGAAGACAGACGAGAGGTTAAACCACAGTGTGGAGTGTCAGAGAGAAACTGCACCCCTCTCAGAAACAAAGCTCTAATAAGTAAAGCCCCTACAAGCAGCACACTTGATAGCACTCTTTGTGGTGGTCTGTACCTGTCCAGACATGCAGATGAAATCACGGCTGATACACACTCATGAGCAGAACTGAGCCAAAAAATCTGTTTTGCACTTTTTAAATTTTACAATCATTTAAACTTGTGCTGATATTAATTTCTGCAATATGTAAGAAATAATTGCTGATAAATTATACAGAATAATTGACGATGGACAGGTGATGTGGCCTCGACACAAAGGCGGGCTCAGCGATTACTGTTAATAGTCTAAATTTAAATATCAAATGTTTATAATATTTTAACATGTTAACTTTATCGTTGTCATTGTTTGTTGTATTTGCGCTGTAATAATTTACTATGTCATATGGTGTGTTTAATTTGTTTTACATTTTGGGAGGAGTAAGAAACCACGCACATGGTTTCAAAAACCAAATGCATTTAGACCTGTCCAGTTTTATCTGGAATGTGTCCCAGACCACCTTCTGAAGTGGCTTCAGTGATCTAATGCATTTCTAAGGACATTTATACCACTCCTTTTCATAATCGGATAGCTATCTGATCAGAAAAAATGCATGAAGTGAGCAGGTGTAACCAGCCCCTAAGAGGGCCCAATTGCCAAGTTATTAAAAAAGCAACAGATATGCCATTTTGATAAGAATAAAAAGTTTGAGCCTTAAATACACTGTAAAAAATGCTGGGTTCCACACAATTGATTTGAAAAAAAAAAAAAAGAATTTAATTAGCTTAACTTATTAACTTATTACAAATTTATGTGGATTTAACATAAAACAAATTAGTCCCCCCCCCCCCAAAAAAAATCAAGAATTGTCTTGTTTGAGCTCCTTAAATAAGTAGCAAACATCATTTAATCAGCGTAGAACAATCAATCACTGAACTACACTGGATTTCAACCATGAATGCGGATTGTACAATGATTTTCCTTAAATAAATGTATTATTTATACTATTTGTTTATACTATTAATAAAACATAATGTCATTTTATTGACTTCAAACGAGCAAAACTGATTTTTCCGAATAAACTACCATAGCTGAAATATGCCTACAACTGGTCTGGAGTGTTTGTATTTTGTTCTTAGTTAAGATAAGAAAACATTAGTGAATGTCAGAATCTTCGCAAAAAGTGCGTTAGTGTGGTTTAAGAACAGATTCATTTGTAAGAATGGTTGGTAAAAGAAGGTCATTCTTCAGATGTAGTTTTTTAAGACATTTGTCAGGTTTTTGCCCTCAAATTGCTCATGTATAGAGCTAGTTTCTTACACATTTGACCCAAATCTTTTGTTTTGTTTAGTTGTATTTGATTTTTGTCTGTTTTAGGCTGTAGATGCAAATATTGTTTGGCGTAGTGATATGGAACTTTAATGCAGTCAAGATATGTGTAAAACTACTTTAGCTGTGGATTTATCTGAAAATAATTACACACGTTAGATCATTTTTTCCCAATCAGAATCAAGCATTCAACCGCCCCATAGCACAGAAATGTGATGATGAGCATTATTGATATTGTCATTGTGGGCACTTCAAAAACTGTAAGTAAGGATTTATTGGATTTATTTAACCATTACGGTCGCATTTAAGAATATTCTTTTTTGTTGTTGTTGTTCTTTACAGTGGTGTTTGCTCATCAAAGCACCAAATGCTTTTTTAAATAGAAACATTTCATTTTCATGTTAATGTGGCCTACAATATATGTTATTGACTTGAAAATGTTCTTATTCCTTATAGGCCTATTTATACTTTAAAATTAGACTCTATTTGTTAACAGTAGTTAATTACTAGCATTTATTAATCTTTGATGTTAATTTCTTATAGTTAATGTTTCATAAATCATTCAAATCAAAAGTTGTAATTTTTATTTATTAATGTATTAATATCTAATAAAGTGAGTTTTCTTTTCTTATTTTAAACTATCATTAAAACTAAAATAAAATTTTGATGCGATAATGCGATAGCTAGAACAGTGACATGTTTAAGAGTGAATAACATTAAAAATAATTATTGTTAAAGTTCTTAGGAAATATACTGTATACCTCAGGAAAAAAAATAAATATAT